>JASPKZ010007445.1:0-222500 GCA_030220185.1 Diploptera punctata
TGGCATTATAAATCCGGACACACCCTCTACACAGGATTTGTTCGTTTGAATGTCGAAAATTTTTTGACCAATTATTGGAAAAGCACCAAGCTCAGACGCCTTGGAAAACTCCAGTTTGAAGTTAGACCGGAGTGTTTTGCATAACAAGTCGCGGACAACACTATAAGATAGGATGTTTTACAGTTTTTTTGAGATTTCGATAATTTTTTACATTTTTTGATAAACCCCTACACAATAGCCCTGGAAACTCAAATTTGTAATTTTGGATTAGACGGATTTTGTGAATTATAAATCCCGGCACACTCTCTAGATAGGATTTATTGCAGTTTTTGAAATTTCGATAATTTTGACATAATTGAAGAAAAACACCAAGACTATAGCTTTTGGGAAACTGTATTTTGAAATAATGGATCTAAACCCGGATTTTTTGCATTATAAATCCCGGACACAACCTCTAGATAGGTTTTATGCACTTTTTTTAAATTTCGAAATGCTGACATTTTTTGTAAAAACACCCAGACTATGCCTTGGGAAATTGTATTTTGAAATAATGGATCTATACCGGGATTTGTTGCACCATAAATCCTGGACATACCTCTAGATAGGAATTTTTGCAGTTTTTTGAAATTTTGAAAATGTTGACATCTTTTGGAAAAAAACACCAAGACTATAGCCTTTGGAAAACTCCATTTTGAAATTTGGGATTTAAAAAACCGAAATCTTTTTTCATTATAAATCGCGGACACAACACCATCCAGGTAGGATTTTCGCAGTTTTTGTGAATTTCGAAATTTTTTGTAAACACAGCAAGACTATAGCCTTGGAAAACCCAATTTTGAAATTTTGGATTTAGACCCGCATTTTTTTCATTACAAATCCCGGACAAATACTCTAGATAGGATTTTTTGCAGTTTTTGAGATTTCGATAATTTTGACATTTTTTTGGAAATACACCAAGGCCTTGGAAAACTCAATTTTGAAATTTTGGATTTAGACCGGACTCTTTGCATTATAAATCCCGGACACAACCTCTAGATAGGATTTTTGCAGTTTTAGAAATTTCGACAATTTTGACCTTTTTTGGAAAAACACCAAGACTATAGCCTTGGGAAACTGTATTTTGAAATAATGGATCGAAACCGGATTTTTTGCATTATAAATCCCGGATACACCCTCTAGACAGGACTTTTGCAGTTTTGGAATTTCGAAAATATTGACTTTTTTTTGGAGAAACACCAAGACTATAGCCTTGGAAAACTCAATTTTGAAATTTTGGATTTAGACCGGATTTTTTAATTATAAATCCCGGACACACCCTCTAGATAGGATTTTTGCAGTTTTTTGAAATTTTCGAAAATTTTCACATTTTTTGGAAAAACACCCTAGTCTGCAGCCTTGGAAAACTCAATTTTGAATTTTTGAATATAGACCGGATTTTTTGCATTATAATCCCGGACACACATCTTCTAGATAGGAGTTTTTCAGTTTTTGGAATTTCGATAATTTTGACATTTTTTGGAAAACCACCAAGACTATAGCCTTGGAAAACACTATTTTGAAATTTTGGATTTAAACCGGATTTTTTGCATTATAAATCCCGGAAACACCCTCTAGATAGGATTCTTGCAGTTATTGAAATTTCGATTTTGTACTTGTACTTGCTCAGGTAGCTCAGTTGGTAGAGCACTTGGTCTAGAGAACCAAGGGTCCCGGGTTCAAGTCCCGGTCTGAGCGTATAATTTTTCTCTTCAAATATGATTTATCCATCATTGAGATGTACGAAATCAATAATAAAAACTTGGAAAAAGCCGTACTGGCTGTAATGTATAATTCCCAAATATGTCTTCTTAATAAAGGAGCCGCCATTTGCAAGATAGAAGCATGGCTTCACAGCATTTGGTGGATGGGAATTACAATGTATATAGAGAAAGATTTGCGTTTAGATCGGTACTTGCTCAGGTAGCTCAGTTGGTAGAGCACTTGGTCTAGAGAACCAAGGGTCCCGGTTTCAAGTCCCGGTCTGAGCGTATAATTTTTCTCTTCAAATATGATTTATCCATCATTGAGATGTACGAAATCAATAATAAAAGCAAGACTATAGTCTAGGCAAACTGTATTTTGAAATAATGGATCTAAACCGGATTTTTTGCATTATAAATCCAGGACACATCCTCTAGATAAGCTTTATGCAGTTTATGAAATTTCGAAAATTTTGACATATTTTGAAAAAACAACAAGACTATAGCCATGGGAAACTTTATATTGAAATAATGGATCTAGACCGGTTTTTTTCATCATAAATCCCGGACACAACCTCTAGATAGGATTTTTGCAATTTTTGAAATTTCGAAAAAATTGACATTTTTTGGAAAAACACAGACTATATAGCCATGGATAACTCAATTTTGAATTTTTTTATTTAGACCGGATTTTTTACATTATAAATACCGGACACAAACTCTAGATAGGATTCTTGCAGTTTTAGAAATTTCGAAAATTTTGACATATTTTGGAAAAACGCCTAGACTATAGCCTTGGGAAACTGTATTTTGAAATAATGGTTCTAAAACGGATTTTTTGAATTATAAATCCCGGACAGAACCTCTAGATAGGATTATTGCAGTTTTTGAAATTTCGATAAATTTTGACATTTTTTGGAAATACACCAAGGCAATAGCCTTGGAAAACTGAATTTTGAAATTTTTGATTTAGACCGGATTTTTTGCATTATAAATCCCAGACATACTCTGTAGATAGGTTTTATGCAGTTTTTGAAATTCCGAAAATTTTACATTTTTTGGAAAAACACCATGACTATAGCCTTGGGAAACTGTATTTTGAAATAATGGATCTAGACCGGATTTTTTCCATTATATATCACGGACACAAACTCTAGATAGGATTTTTGCAGTTTTTGAAATTACGAAATATTTGACATTTTTTGGAACAAACACCAAGACAATAGCCTTGAAAAATTCAATTTTGAAATTTTGGATTTAGATCGGATTTTTTGCATTATAAATCCCGGACACACCCTCTATACAGGATTTTTGCAGTTTTTGAAATTTCGAAAATGTTGACATATTTTGGAAAATCAGCAAGACTATAGCCTTGGAAAACACAATTTTGAAATTTTGGATCTGGACCGGATTTTTTGCATTATAAATCACGGACACACCCTCTATGTAGGATATTTGCAGTTTTTGAAATTTCGAATGTGTTAACATTTTTCGGAAATAGAGCAAGCGTTGGAAAACACAATTTTGAAATTTAGATTTAGACCGGATTTTTTGCATTATAAATCATTGACACACCCTGTACACAGTAAATTTAGCAGTTTTTGAAATTACGAAATATTTGACATTTTTTTGAACAAACACCAAGACAATAGCCTTGAAAAATTCATTTTTAAAATTTTGGATTTAGACCGGATTATTTGCATTTTAAATCCCGGACACACCCTCTAGATAGGATTTATGTAGTTTTTGAAATTTCGAAAATGTTCACATTTTTTGGAAAAACACCCAATCTACATACAGCCTTGGAAAACTCAATTTTCAATTTTTGAATATACACCGGATTTTCTGCATTATACATCCCGGACACGCCCTCTTTATACGATTTTTTCAGTTTTTGAAATATCGATATTTGTGACATTTTTTGGAAAAACACAAGGACTATATAGCCTTGGAAAACTGAATTTTGAAATTTTGGATTTAGACCGGATTATTTGCATTACAGTTCCCGGAGAAACACTCTAGATAGGATTTCTGCAGTTTTTGAGATTCCGATAATTTTGACATTTTCTGGTAAAACATCAAGTCATAAAAATTTTTTATTTAAACCGAATTTTTTGCATTATAAATCCCGGAAACACCCTCTAGATAGTATTTTTGCAGTTATTGAAAATTTTTAATATTCACATTTTTTTGGAAAAACACTTAGTCTATAGCCTTGGAAAAGTCAATCTTGAATATTTTAATATAGACCGGACAAACACTCTAGATAGGAATTTTGAAGTTTTTGCAATTTTGAAATTTTCGACATTTTTTGTAAAAACAGCAAGATTATGGCCTGGAAAACTCAATTTTGAAATTTTGGGTTTAGACCGTATTTTTTTCATTACAAATCCCGGACAAACTCTCTAGATATGATTTTTATTCAGTTTTTGAGATTTCGATAATTTTGGAAATACGCCAGAGAAATAGCCTTCGAAAACTCAATTTTTAAATTTCGGATTTAGACCGGATTTTTTGCATTATAAATCCCGGACACACCCTCTAGATAGGATTTTTGTAGTTTTTGAAATTTCGAAAATTTTGACATTTTTTGGAAAAAAAAGACTACAGCCTTCGAAACTGTATTTTGAAATATCGGATCTAGACCGGTTTTTTTACATTACAAATCCCGGACACAACCTCTAGATAGGATTTTTGCAGTTTTTGAAATTTCGAAAAAATTGACATTTTTTTGGAAAAACAGACTATAGCCTTGGAAAACTGAATTTTGAAATTTTGGATTTAGACCGGATTTTTTGCATTATAAATCCCGGACACACCCTCTACGAAGGATTTTTCAGTTTTTGAAATATCGAAAATTTTGACAATTTTTGGAAAAACACCAAGATAGCTTTCGAAAACTCAATTTTGAAATTTTGGATTTAGACCGGATTTTTTGCATTACGAATCCCGGACAAACTCTAGATAGGATTTTTGCAGTTTTTGAGATTCCGATCATTTTGACATTTTTTGTAAAACATCAAGACTATGGACTTGGAAAACCCATTTTGAAATTTTGGATTTAGACCGGATTTTTTGTATTATAAATCCCGGACACACCTCTAGATATGGTTTTTGCAGTTATTGAAAGTTTGAAAATTTTCACATTGTTTGGAAAAACACCAAGACAATAGCCTTGGAAAACTCAATTTTGAAATTTTGTAATTGGACCGGATTTTTTGCATTATAAATCCCGGACACACCCTCTACACAGGATTTTTTCAGATTTGAAATTTCGAAAATTTTGACAATTATTGGAAAGACACCAAAGCTATAGCCTTGGAAAACTCCATTTTGAAGTTTAGACCGGATTTTTTGCATAACAAGTCGCGGACAAACACTATAGATAGGTAATTGTAGACTTTCACGGCCGGCGTCTTGATCCATATTTGGTTCGTCTTCCGGGCTTATAGGCCGTGGTCTGGTTGTCTTCTTACTCGACGTTTCATCTACTGCTGCGGTAGACATCATCAGGAGATACTGCGTGCTTTCTGTGAACTCCTCAACAGTCGGCTGCAGACTGGTGGTAGGTCGTTGGAAACTGTCTCTCTGTTTATAGCTAAACCCCGGGTGGAGGGGAGGTTTTCTGCGCGCACCGAGTTGTGCGCTGTATTGCCGTGTGCCGAAGTCATAGGCTTCGTTGTCGTGTTAAGCAGTGCTGGGATCCAAATTTGTTTATCTTCAAGGTTTCTTCTTTTTTGTTGAAGGAATTTTTATGTTTGTATATTTCTATGGCTTCTCTGTATAGATAGGATTTTTACAGTTTTTGAGATTTCGATAATTTTTACATTTTTTGATAAACCCCTACACAATAGCCTTGGAAAACTCAAATTTGTAATTTTGGATTTAGACCGGATTTTGTGAATTATAAATCCCGGGCACACTCTCTAGATAGGATTTTTGCAGTTTTTGAAATTTCGATAATTTTGACATATTTTGGAAAAACACCAAGACTATAGCTTTGGGAAACTGTATTTTGAAATAATGGATCTAAACCGGATTTTTTGCATTATAAATCCCGGACACAACCTCTAGATAGGTTTATTGCACTTTTTTAAATTTCGAAAATGCTGACATTTTTTGGAAAAACACCCAGACTATAGCCTTGGGAAATTGTATTTTGAAATAATGGATCTATACCGGATTTGTTGCACTATAAATCCTGGACATAACCTCTAGATAGGATTTTTGCAGTTTTTGAAATTTTGAAAATGTTGACATCTTTTGGAAAAAAACACCAAGACTATAGCCTTTGGAAAACTCCATTTTGAAATTTTGGATTTAAACCGAATTTTTTTCATTATAAATCGCGGACACACCATCCAGGTAGGATTTTCGCAGTTTTTGAAATTTCGAAATTTTTTGTAAACACAGCAAGACTATAGCCTTGGAAAACCCAATTTTGAAATTTTGGATTTAGACCGCATTTTTTTCATTACAAATCCCGGACAAATACTCTAGATAGGATTTTTGCAGTTTTTGAGATTTCGATAATTTTGACATTTTTTTGGAAATACACCAAGGCCTTGGAAAACTCAATTTTGAAATTTTGGATTTAGACCGGACTCTTTGCATTATAAATCCCGGACACAACCTCTAGATAGGATTTTTGCAGTTTTAGAAATTTCGACAATTTTGACCTTTTTTGGAAAAACACCAAGACTATAGCCTTGGGAAACTGTATTTTGAAATAATGGATCGAAACCGGATTTTTTGCATTATAAATCCCGGATACACCCTCTAGACAGGACTTTTGCAGTTTTGGAATTTCGAAAATATTGACTTTTTTTGGAGAAACACCAAGACTATAGCCTTGGAAAACTCAATTTTGAAATTTTGGATTTAGACCGGATTTTTTAATTATAAATCCCGGACACACCCTCTAGATAGGATTTTTGCAGTTTTTGAAATTTCGAAAATTTTCACATTTTTTGGAAAAACACCTAGTCTGCAGCCTTGGAAAACTCAATTTTGAATTTTTGAATATAGACCGGATTTTTTGCATTATAAATCCCGGACACACATCTTCTAGATAGGAGTTTTTCAGTTTTTGGAATTTCGATAATTTTGACATTTTTTGGAAAAACAGCAAGACTGTAGCCTTGGAAAACTCAATTTTGAAATGTTGGATTTAGACCGGTTTTTTTTTATTTAAAAATCCTGAACAAACACTCTAGATAGGATTTTTGAAGTTTGGAAAACTTTGAAAGTTTGAAAAAAAGCAAGACTATAGCCTTGGAAAACTCACTTTTCAAATTTTGGATTTAGAGCGGATTTTTTGCATTATATATATAACGGACACACCCTCTACACAGATTTTTTGCAGTTTTTGAAATTTCGAAAATTTTGACAATTTTTGGAAAAACGCCAAGACTATAGCATTGGAAAACTCCATTTTGAAATTTTGGATTTAGACCGTATTTTTTGCATTATAAATCCCGGACAGCCTCTAGATTGATTCTGTGCAGATTTGAAAATTTCGAAAATTTTGAAATTTTTTGGAAAAAATACCATGACTATAGGCTTTGAAAACTCATTTCTGTAATTTTGTATACGACCTGGTTGTTTTTAATTATAGATCCCGTTACACACTCTCTAGATTGATTATTTGCAGTGTTCAAAATTTCGAAAATGTTGATATTTTTTAGAAAACCAAGACTATAGCCTTGGAAAACTCAATTCTGAAATTTTGGATATAGACCTGGTTTTCTGAATTATAAATCCCGTACACAGCCTGTGGATTGATCTATTGCAGTTTTCAAAATTTCTTTTAAAATGTTGACAGTTTTTGGAGAATTCTGAAATGTTGTATTTAGACCTGATTTTTTGCATTATAAATCCCTACACACCCTCTAGATAGACTTTGTGCAGATTTCAAAATCTCGAAGATTTTAATATTATTTGGAAAAAAAGAAACATTACTATAGCCTCGGGGAACTGAATTCTGAAATTTTGGATATAGACTGGATTTTTTTGCATTATATTCGTAAATCCCGTACACACGGTCTAGATAGATTTTTAGAAGCTTTCAAAATTTCGAAAATGTTAATATTTTTCTGAAAATACATGACTACAGCCTTGGAAAACTCAATTCTGAAATTTTGGATTTAGACCGGATTTTTCAAATTATAAATCCCGGACACACCCTCTAGATATGATTTTTGCAGGTTTTGAAATTTCGAAAATTTTCACATTTTTTGGAAAAACACCTTGTCTACAGCCTTGGAAAACTCAATTTTGAATTTTTTAATAAAGACCGGATTTTTTGCATTATAAATCCCGGACACACCCTCTAGATAGGATTTGTTCAGTTTCAAAATTTCGAAAATTTTTATATTTTTCTGAAAATACATGACTACAGCCTTGGAAAACTAAATTCTGAAATTTTGGATTTAGACCTGCTTTTTTGTGTTATAAATCCCAGACACATCCTCTAGATTAATTATTTGCTCTTTTAAAAATTTGGAAAATTTTGACAATTTTTGGAAAAAAGAACCAAGGCTCTTATTATTATTATTATTATTATTATTATTATTATTATTGAGTCTCCAAATATTTTGAAACCCTATTTCGTCACAAAGTCATGTTAGGGTTGTAGCTTACCATAACAATATTGTACTATACATTGTAGAACAGAAATATTATCTTATGCTTTTGAATGAGTGTTATGAATTACATAAATTGTGTGTAAGTGTCTTAGAAAATACTGCATAATGTTATAAATGTGTGTTATGAATTTCACAAATTGTTTATAATAATTTGGGTTCTTAAAATCACTTCACACATTGAGGCAGAAGCCTCATCATCATTTAAAAGTAAGTTTAACCAGAATTGTTGTCTTTCGAATATAGGACAATCAAATAAAATATGCTTTACAGACTATATTTATTCTTGACATTTACAATAATTATTATGATCACTGTCTGGGTTAATATTAAATCTCCTAAAATAACTTACCAATCTTCCATAACCTGTCATAAATTGTGTTAAAATGAAATTTGGAATAAAATGTTTTATATTTAGCCTAAGGTGTACTGTAGGAAAGTAGAGCTCTTTAGTCAAAGCACCATTTGCACTCCTTATCCAATATTCATTCCAATCAATGATGATATAGTTCAAAAGTTTCTGTTTAACGTAGGATATTGGACACTTTGAAAATGAATAATGAAGCTCAGAAGATGCTGCGGATTTAGCTAATTGATCAGCACGGCCATTTCCCTCAGTTCCCTGGTGCCCTCGTATCCAAGACAGGCACATGTGTTATGTATAATTTTTTATGTTATTTCTAATTTTACTGAGTTTGGCTTTAAATTAAATTTATCTGCGATCGATTGAAGTGCAGCTTGCGAGTCACAAAAAATACGTGCACTACATTTGTGTTGAAGACACCACTGTACTGCTTCTTTTATAGCATTTAGTTCAGCTTGGAAAACAGAACAGGTAGGGGAGAGTTTGAATAGTTTGAAGAAAACTTCATTGTGTTCACAATAAACTGCATAAGCATATCCAACTTGTATTTCTTCTTCGCCTGCAGTAAATCTTGATCCTTCCATATTAATGGTATAGGAATGGGTGTTTCCACAGGTTGCACATATAGATTGTCATATTGTGTGGCAGGATGTCCAGCAGCTATGAAAGACAAAGGCTACCATAATCAATATCAAAGTAAACTGTTGAAATATCTTTGTACGATTTAGAACCAAGACTATTACTTTGAGGAACTCAATTCTTAAATTTTGGATTTAGACTGGAATTTTTGCATTATAAATAGTGAATACACCCCTAGATTGATTTTCTGCAGTTTTCAAATATCCGAAAATTTTGACATTTTTTGGGAAAAAACCAAGGCTATAGTCATGAAAAACTCTATTCTGAAATTTTGGATTTAGACCTGGTTTTTTGCATTATATAAGCCCCGGACACACCCTCTGGAATGATTTTTGCGGTTTTCAAAATTTCGAAAATTTTGACAATTTTTGGATAAAAACCACGGAAAACTCAATTCTGAAATTTTGGTTTTAGACCGGATTTTTTGCATTGTAAATCCAGAACTCACCCACTAGATTGAACTATTGCAGTTTTCAAAGCTTCCAAAATTTTGAAATTTTTTAAAAATCCAAAGCTATTTAGCCTCAGAAAACTGAATTCTGAAATTTGTATTTAGACTGAATTTTTGGCAATATAAATCCCTTACACAACCTTTAGATCGATTGATATCAGTTTTCATAATTTCGAAAATTTTGGCATTTATTGGAAGAAAATTGACTATAGCCTTGCGAAACTCAATTCTGAAATTTAGGATTTAGACAGGATTTTTTAAATTATATTTCCAGGACACATTACGTAGATTTTTTTGCTGATTTCAAAATTTCGAAGATTATGACATTTTTTTTGGAAAAATAGGACCAAGGCTATAGCATGGAAAACTCACTTCTGGATTTTTTGCATTATAAATCCTGGACACATCCTCTAGATTGATTTTTACAGTTTTAAAAATTTCGAAAATTTTGACATTTTTTGGAAAATACCAAGACTATAGCATTTGAACACTCAATTCTGATATTTTGGATTTAGACAGAATTTTTGTTTGCATTATAAATCCCGAAACAGATTGATCTATTTCAGTTTTCAAAATTTCGAAAATTTTGAATTTAAAAAAAAATCCAAGACTATATAGCCTTGGAAAACTCAATTCTGAATTTTTGGATATAGACCGAATGGTTTGCATTGTAAATCCCGGACACAACCTCTAGATTGATTTTTAGCAGTTTTCAAACTTTCCAAAATTTTGACTTTTTTTGGGAAAACCCAAGACTATAACCTTGGGAAACTCTATTCTGGAATTTTGGATTTAGACCGAAATCTTTGCATTATAAATCCCGGACACATCGTCTAGATTGATTTTTTGCAGTTTTAAAAACTTCGAGAATATTGATATTTTTGGAAAAAGTTCAAGAATATACCTTGGAAAACCCAATTCTGAAATTTTAGATTTAGATCGGAATTTTTGCATTATAAATCCCGGGCACACCTGTAGATTGATTTTTTTTTTAATTTTTAATTTTCAGAATGTCGACTTAAAAAAAAAAACAATACTATAGCCTTGGAAATATCAATTCTAAAATTTTGGATTTAGACCAGATTTTTGGCATTATAACCCGGACACACCCTCTAGATTGATTTTTTGCAGTTTTAAAAATTTCGAACAATTAGACATTTTTTGGAAAAAAATCCAAGTCTATTGCATTGGAAAACTCCATTCCTAAATTTTTATATAGAAACGGATTATTTGTACAAATCCTGGAAACACCCTTCAGATTTAATTTGTGGATATTTCAAATTTCGAAAATTTTGACATTTTTTAAAAAAACTGTAGCTTTGGAAAACTCAATTCTGAAATTTTGGATTTAGACCTGGTTTTTTGCATTATAAATCCCGGACACGCCCTCTAGATTGATATTTTGCAGTATTCAAAATTTCCAAAATTTTTGTATACTTTGAAAAAAAAACGAAGAATAGGCATGAAAAATTCAATTCTGAAATATAGATTCAGAACGAATTCTCCGCATTATAAATCGCGGCCACATCCTGTATATTGATATTTGCCGATATCACAATTTCGGATATTTTGACATTTTTGGAAAAATGCATTTTTTGTATTATATATCTCAGGAAACAGCCTCTACATTGCATTTCCAGTTTTCAAAATTTCGAAAATTTGGTACTATTTTTGGAAAGAAATAACCAAGAGCATAGCCTTGAAAAAATCAATTCTGAAATGTTGCATTTAGATTGGAATTTTGTATTAATAATCCCGGACACATCCTGTAGATTGATTTTTGGCAGTTTTCAAAATGTCGATAATTTTGAGAACCTCCTGTCTCTTCTTCTCTCATTCATGTAGAAGTTTATTTGTGCTGTCTGTTGATGGTAGCCTCATACGCAAGTCTTTGAAATTGTAAAAACTGCAAAAATTAAGCCTAGAGAGTGTGTCTGGGACTTTTAATGCAAAACATCAAAAATGTTCATATTGTGTGGCTAGAGTCTTTGTGTTTTTACCAAAAAAGTCAAAATTTTGAAATTTTAAAACTGCATAAATGAAGGCTAGAGGGTTTGCCCGGGATTTCTAATGCAAAAAATCCGGTCTGAATCCAAAATTTCTAATAGTCTTGGAGTTTTCACCAAAAATGTAAACATTTTCGAAATTTTCAAAACTGCAAAAATTATGCCTGGAGGGAATGTCTGGGATTTTTAATGCAAAAATCCGGTCTAAATCCAAAATTTCGAAGTCTTCGAGTTTCAAAAACGATCTTAAGATTTTAGAAATATCGAAAACTGCTAAATTAAGGTAAGAGGGTGCATCCGGGATTTCTAATTAAAAAATCCGAACTAAACTAAAAATTTGGCGACTGAGTATTCCAAGGAAATAAACCGTTTTAATGTTTTCACGAAAAATGACAAAATTTTCTAAAATTTTTAAAACTGCAAAGCTAAGTCTTAGAGGGTGTATTCGGGATTTCTAATGCAAAAAGTCGGTCTAAATATGAAAGTCCCCCATTGAGTATTCTACGGCTATAATCTTGGCGTTTTCACCAAACATGTAAAAAAAATCGAAATTTCGAAACGTAATTAATTAATTCTAATGCAAAAATTCCAGTTTCAATCCACAATTTTTTCTTTGAGTGTTCGAAGGTTATATTCTTCGTGTTTTCGCCAAAATGTCAAAATTTTGAAAAAGCATAAATTAAGTCTACAGCTGGGCCCGAGATTTCTAATGCGAAACATCCGGTCTAAATCCATGGCTAATTATTTTGGTATTTTCACCAAAAATGTTAAAATTTTTAAAATTAAAAAACTAAGTCTAGAGGGTTTATTCGAGATTTCTAATGCAAAAACTCCGGTCTAAAACAAAAACAAATTCCGCACTGTGTATTCCAATGCCATAGTCTTGGTGTTTTCACCATAAATGACAATATTTTCGAATTTTGAAAACTGCAAATAATAATTCTAGAGGGTGTATCCGGGATTTCTAAAGCAAAATATCCGTTATAAATCCAAATTTTACACAAGAAGATTCCAAGAATGTCAAAATTTTCCAAATTTTGAAAACTTAAAAAATTATTTTTATAGGTGTCCTGGATTTATAATGCAAAATATCCGGTCTAAATCCAAAAATTTCCCCAAAGAGTATTGCAAGGCTATTATAATAATAAGCTGAAATGGATTTCTGTCTATTCTTACACTTTATAATATGATATCTGTCACACGATTCCGAGCATAATACGGTATACGCACACACTTATCATCTGGTTCGTGGTAGGCCTTGTTGCTACACACCTTGTGGTGAAAGCCATGGGTTTCCAATCTTGTCGTCACGTGTCGCATTTCATGATTAGCTTCCGTCCAGGTCCTATCTTGCATTGCACACGTTGCATGGAAGTCCTCCGGTATGCTGTTCTTCTTCTCAGTCAGTCTTGTAGGAGTTGTTTGTTGGCGTCATTCGCTGGGAGAATTATCTTGCATCTTAGATCCTCTATCAAAAATGTCTCCCTGGTCAGCTCATACACTAGCCTCGATCTTGAGTTCTGTGGTACTCCTAGAGCTCTCTTCAAAAATCTAGTTTTCACCCGCTTTAGTTCTTTCATCTGTTTCTATGTGAGGTATTCTCCCACTGATTCTACGCCGTATGTCAGGACGGGTAATATTTTTAGCCGAAACAGGTTCATAGCAGTGCTGATCGATAGTTGTGTGATGTTCCTGATTTCATTCATGGCACTAGTGGCAGCCACTGTTCTCAATCTTATGTGTATCCTGAAACCTTTCCCAGTCGTCTGGATTGTGATACCTAGATATTTGAAATTGTTTGTCCTCTTGAATAAGTTGTCATTGCATTTTACGTTTTCTGTTTCGGTGAGTCTTCCTCCTTTTCTGAACACTACCAGTTCCGTCTTCTTGTCGTTTATCTGATGTCGTTTCGTTCGGCTCATTAGCGTAGTGTGTCTAGTGCTGACTGTAGTTTGCCTACCTCCAGGATTGCCTAAAGGGACGACAAAGTACGTCCTCTGGCCAAAAATTGCCATCGTCAATTAGTGTTAGGTCTTGCATTGGGATGCCTATTTTAAATGTTCTGCTTCCTGGTTTTTCATTCACCAGGTCGCATATTATTTTTCCTTTCACTCCGTTTTCTTTTAGGTAGTCTACAACATCCTCTTCTGTCGTGTCTTGGTCCAGTTTTCCGACATATAACCAGACGCTTCTTTTCACAGCCTTTATTTTGTTTTCCCCTTGCCTCGTTCCCATTTTTCTTTCGTTTCTTTCTTTACCTGCTTCGCTTTCTCGTTGACTCGGGTGTCTGTTTCCGCCTGTAACCACTGTTGTCCATTCACGTTCTTGGATCTCTTGGTTAATTGTTTCGTTTGCCATTGCTTCTGGATGTCCTACTGTTTGCATCCGCTCTCTATCTTCTATTGTATTTGCTTCTGAGTCACGGGGTCGGTCCTGTTGGGCCCTCTGTTCTTGCCGCGCTACCTTATTACGTGTGTTTGTCCCACTTACAGTATTTTCTGTGGGCGTTCGGGCTGGTTCTTTTAGTTTTGCTCTATCGTCTTCATTTCATCTATTATCATCTTTATATTATTTGTCATATTTCCAATCATGTATTTTATTTGTTGATTCACTTTTTCTACTATTATTTCTTCTATATCCTCTCTTGAATTTATCTTGTGTGTCTGGTGCTGTTTATAGCTAGCAATAACAGATGGCTGCAAACATTTAATTCGATAAGGTATATCCGGAGATTTCTAATGCAAGAGAATCCGTCAAAATTCATAATTTCCGGATTGAGTATTCCAAGTGAATAGTCTTGGCGTTTTCTGAAAAAAATCCATTTTTTTTAATTTTGCTGGAAGGTATGTCCGGGAATTCTCATGCAAAAAGTCTGGTCTGAATCCAAAATTTCCCCATTGAGTATTCCAAGGCTATATGTCTTGGTGTTTTTACCAAAAATATCAATGTTTTTAAATTTAGAAACGGCAAGAATTAAGTCTACAGAATGTGTCCAGGATTTCTAATGCAAAAAAATACGCTTTAAAACAAAAACTTTCTTCAATGAGTATTCCGGTGTTTTCACCAAAAATGTCAAAATTTTCAAAACTTTGAAGACTGCAAAAATGTAATTCATATGGTATATCCGGTGATTTGTAATGCAAGAAACCCCATCTGAATCCATAATTTACAGATTGCGTATTCCAAGTGAATAGTCTTGGCGTTTTCGGCAAAAATGTAATAATTTCTAAAATTTTGCTAGAAGGTGTGTCTGGGATTTCTAATGCAAAAAAAAATCCCATCTAAATTCAAAATTTCACCAATTAGTATTCCAAGGCTATGGGAAATGGTATGATCACTAATAGCTTGCCTACATCAATTACTGTTGGACTATGTCATCACTAATTATAATGAACATTGGATAAGGAGTGCAAATTGTGCTTTGCTAAAGAGCTCTTCTTTCCTACAGTACACCATAGGCTAAATATAAAACATTTTACTCCAAATTTCATTTTAACACAATTTATGACTGGCCATGGAAAATTTGGAAGTTATTTTAGGAGATTTAATATTAACCCAGGCAGTGATCATAGTTGTAAATGTCAAGAATCAATACAATCTGTAAAATATGTTTTATTTGATTGTCCTATATTCGAAAGACAACAATTCTGGTTAAACGTACTTTTAAACAATGATGAGGCTTCTGCCTCTATGTGTGAAGTGATTTTTAAGAACCAAAATTATTATAAACATTTTAATAACACACATTCATAACTGGATAGAACATCTGCAAAGCATTACAGAGGATAGGATACGAAAGATGTCACTGGTGTATAATCCTGGAGGACGAAGATCGGTGGGAAGACCAAGAAAGCGCTAGGCTAACAGATGTGAGATCGGAACACGCAAAGGCCTAATCCGTGAAGTTTGATAATGATGATTATGAATTTAGAGTAATCGATAAAAATCCACCACTCGTCTGGAATAAATTTGATGTCCATTCTACTCATTAGTCCAGCCACATAATTAAAAAATACAATATTTTCCAGTATAAAAAAAATGTTGGAGTGAATATTCACAAACTTGAAGCTGGTTATTTTTACATCTATTAGCCCATTCGCTTCAGGTTTAAATGCTTAATGCATTTCCCCACAAGCCGGATTTAAGTTACCGTATATTATATCGTCTATTTTCAGACATTCAAAACAAACAAAAGATAACGGTACTTGAGATCACAATAAGGGCGAAGGCCAAAACACATTTCTCTACAATTCATTCATATTCCAAAATATATAACAACCGAGTTAAGCGAGTGTACCTCGTCTTCTGAGTTGAATACCATTTAACTGTCGGCGAGTCTGCGTCGTCTTTTGAGGCGAATGGGTTAATAAATTTCCATATCTTAAGATGTGGTGTCAGCAACTCAGCTTTATTCTTGGACAAATCGAAGTCTCTCACTAGGTCATTTGGTGACTGTGTGTTTCAGAACATAATGTATCATGCATAAAGTTTGATTCTTGAGATTGTGATGGTCCCTGCACTGTTTGGTCACACCGGTATGATGGCTAGAGGCTCTCATTTTCATAATCAATTATGTAAGAGGCTGAAGGAAGAGATATGGATCATACAGGACAGACAGCTGAGGGGATATTTGGGTAAGTTAAAGTACATCTGTTCTTACTATAATGGAAGGAAACATATAGAAGTAGCACCAATTAACGTTTTATAAATGAGTGGAGAAAATGTTTTATATTTTACCTCAAAAAGATCCGTGTTTTCATGACAAGATTTCAACAGTTGGAGTTTTACTGTAGATGAATGTAAAATGATTTTTGAAACCGGTATCGTGAAATCATGGAACTTTATAAAGTGAAAAAAAAATATTTTCTCAACAATAAGTTTGGTCTATTTAATTTTTACCTCATATCGTTGTTTCTGTGAGACATATGTTTCAAGGCATGTTAGCCTCATCTTCAATAGATACTGACTGGTCTTTCCCAAGTTGTCGGTCCTGGATCTTGATTTCTGTTCCCTCTTTCTGTGGTCAAAAGAATTCCCCTCCCTGGGAATTTCAAAATTCATAATTCTCTACTTGCTCTTCTGTATTGTAGATTGATGATAGTAAAAAGATTAGGAATATATCAAATAAAATGTGCAGATTATGACAAAATATATACATATGGAAAACAAAGAGAAATTTAACCATTAGAACTAAAGAAATGTAAAAATAAAAAATGGGAATAGAAAAATCTGCAGTGGCTCCTCACATTTTCAATACTAATAAAATTCATTAATAAAACCGTTGAGGTGGAGAGTCATAAAATAAAATAAGTTAAAATATACCTTCTTAGGTAAGATCCGTCGTCCTCAACTTATAAACCACATTACGACCAGCAGCGTCTGCCATGATACTGAATATTGTAGCGAACAAGGACCTGCTGAAGATGGAACGGATGTTCTGAAAGACTTACAGGCATAAAGAATACATATTTTATAAGTTGAGGACGACAGAACTTACCTAAGAAGGTATATTTTAACTTATTTTATTTTATCCTCACATTTTATCAGAAAAACACAATATAAATTTAAACACAAAACTATTAAAACAGTTAGAAAACACAAATAAACTCACTATATGAAAAATAATCTACATACAAAAAGAATAAGGAGAGAATAAAGAATTTTGAAATTCCCAGGGAAGAGGAACTTAATTAGCAAGTATTTTGGATCACAGAAAGAGGGAGCAGAAGTCGAGATGCAGGACTGACAACTTGGGAAAAACTACCGAAGATGAGGTTAACATGTCTTCAAACATATGTCTAACAGAAACAATGATATGAGGTAAGACATAAACAGACCAAACTTATTATTAACTAAAACCTTACAATAATGTTACTTCCTACTGTAATTTCACATTTTCTGAAACTCATTTGTACATTGAAAATACCTCATAGTGTTAAATCCCAATTTAATTTTGATTAAATCCATTTATACAATTCTTTATGTTCTTTTAACACCATTGGTAACCAAAATTCATAGATCACACATTTCCATTTAAAACCGGATATTTATCCCCATATAATAATAATAAGGGTTTTTGTTTTGTTTATAATTATATTTATTTATATGAAGAATGGACATCAGATTGATTTATAGAATTCAAATTTTTTTATAAGTATATAAAAAAAATAACTGGTCAATATAAACTGTTAATACAGTTAGATGTTTTTATAACTGATGCAGTATGTAAAATACTTCAAATATTCAAATTGATAATTTTTATAAAGAAATAAATGGGATTGGTGGAATTGGATAGAAGTTAACTTGAAAATACTCCTTCCTTTTCTGTTGGACCAATCAGACCATAGAGGTTATAACTGAAATAAGAAGATGGCTACAATACTTGAAGATGGTCGGTCATGTTCAGCGACTGCTCCTTAAAGAATAAGGAAATAATTGTTTATTTATTGATGTTGGTTGAAAGAAATAGTGTTAAAAGTATGAAAGATTATATAGTGATATAATAGTCATCCATCTTGGTGAAAAACAGTTTCTAAGTGAAAATAATGAATAATAATGACTGGATTGACCGTTAGCATTCGTCATCCATTAAATACATAAAATGGTAATCTTCTAGAAGTGAAAAATATCAACCGAAGCCGGAATCTTTTGGAACTTTTAAATTACAAGATTCATCTTGACCAAAGTGAGAGTTTTAAATAAACTAACTTATCGTTCAACCGTTAATAAAGTGTTGTCATTTGTGTAAGAAACATTTCCTCATTCCCCTGAAGAGAGTTATTAATGCCGTGGCAGATTTAAAGTGATTTAAGTTATATCACAAATCTTCAACTTCGGATATCTCACCGAGAAACCCAACTTTAAATGTCTCCACAACGAGGGGCACAAAAATAAATACAGCTTCACATTTAGTCACTTGAATAGATTTATAGAATAAGTGCGACAATATACGGAGTTGCAAAAAACACCGACAGTGGAGAGATGATGTGGTATATTGGGATATGTCGATCATTTTTTAATAAGGTACCTATGTTCGGAATGATGCGTCTTCACAATATCAGTAGCTAACTTCTCAAGAGTTCATTTAGTTGGATTTCAAGACTCAATACTTGACAATACTGTCACAGTCAAATCAAGTTTTCAGAATATAACCTCCCTTCTCATTGCAGAGCGTACATCGGCGGTGTAGTGATTGGCGCACACATTCAAATACGTCTGGCCTCGTTTCAATTATTTCTGTAGCAGCGCGGATTCGGGCTATAAGATCCATATATGACTCTACTGGAGTCCGTTAAACAGACTGCTTCATGTTGCACCACAAAAAGTATTCGAGAGGGTCATAATCAAGAGTTGTCGAAGCCATGGGACTGGTCCCCCTCGATCTACATACGTGGTATCCAAATGTCTCCTCACATTGGCATCGAAGTGAGCTGGAGCTCCGTCATGTTGCAGCCACATTCCGTTGCAAAGCCACATATCACAGGTTCCCATGTATATTACATGCTCAATGCATTTCCCCAGACCGGATTTAAGTTACTGTAAATTATATTGTCTATTTTCAAATATTTCAAAACAAACAAAAGATAACGGTACTTGAGATCACAATAAGGGTGAAGGACAAAACACATTTATCTTCTACTCATAAATGTTAACAAAAGATACCCTGTCAAGGGGTGTACAAAATATATAATAGCAGAGTTAAGCGAGTGTACCTAGTCTTCTGAGTTCAAGGCCATTTAACAGCCGGCAAGTCTACTTCATCTTTTGATGCAAATGGGTTAAGATGACTTTTAATGGAAATTTTATTGCTACTTTATGAAGCCAGAAGATCTTCTTTCAAAGCTTTTAAGATTTCTCATTGAAGGACACCCAGTATTAATTTTCTTACAATTTGTTTAAAAATATGCAACATACAAAAATAATTGTTTCAGCTTATTCTTACGTTATGTGCATGAACATTATGTCACTAATTAAATAAATCTTCCTGAACATAATGACACTCTGGTTAACGTTTTAGACATAATAATTAAAAATACAAAAACATTAAAATAAAAGATCCAACTTCTTAAAAATATTGTCTTGGTACAATTTTTAAAAAACTACTTGTCCAATGGTTTCCAAAATGTAATATGTTATTGTCCATAGTTCATGTGACAATAATAAGGTTTGCTTGTGTTCAGATATGGATTGTGATTTATTTAAAAAATCAAAGATAACATTTTTTGTTAAAAATTTTGAATACATTTTTATAAATTTCAAACACTATCAATAGTATAAATATAAATTTACTTTAATATTTAAGAGCTCTTTAAACTGCATATCCATGCCAAACATTACTCTCATATTTTTCATAGTTCCAGAGAAAAGTGTACCAAGATATGAAAAAATACAAAAATGCAAAAAAACAAAAAGTATGCACATTACCAGAACAAAAACAAATATTTTTATGGGTTTAAGTGTCCATAATCGACAAAATAATATGAAACACTGATAAAATGGACCCTCCTGGATTTTTTGAAGCAAAAAGAAAAAAGTCGATTTTTTAAACCCAAATAAGTACTGGGTACCCTGGAAGACAAATTATTATTTGAAGAGAAAAATATACACCTAGATTGGATATTGAACCCAGACCTTTAGCTTAATACGCTAATGCTCTACCTTCTGAACTATCCCAAAGCCTCTTAAATATGAAGCCGTCATTTCCTTGTGCCAAGCAAAGATTTGTAGCATTTGGCGGTCTCGCAGATTGCAATGTATAGAATACAAATATGCATTTAGATTGAAGGTGATAGGATAGATCAGACAGTAGAGCATTAGCGTGTAAAGCTAAAGGTTTTGGGTTCATATCCCAGTCTAGGTGTTTATTTTTCTTAATACCTAATACAAAATGAGTCGTATCTCACCTCACGCTTCATGTTCTTCAAGCATGGTTCATATCCCAGATACAACCGACGAGGTTCTCTTCCATTCCCTTCTGCTGCGCCATACACCAATATCATGTCGGTTGTATTCAGCAAAGCGTGTACTCAACCATGTGTCGATCAGAGACACAAAGGTACGTGAATGGGGCTCAAGGAATGATAATACAGCAGGGCAAATGTCACATGCCATCAGGCGATCTTTGATGTCATGTACTGGAACTGGAATGGGGCAAAAGGAATGATAATACAGCAGGGTAAACGTCACATGCCATCAGGCGATTTTCTGATGTCATGTACTGGAGCTGGAATGGGGCTCAAGGAATAATACAGCAGGGTAAACGTCATATGCCATCAGGCGATTTTCTGATATCATGTACTGGAACTTGAATGGGGCTCAAAGAATGATAATACAGCAGGGTAAATGTCACATGTCATCAGGCGATTTTCTGATGTCATGTACTGGAACTGGAATGGGGCTCAAGGAATGATAATACAGCAGGGTAAACGTCACATGCCATCAGGCGATCATCTGATGTCATGTACTGGAACTGGAATGGGACTCAAGGAATGATAATACAGCAGGATAAATGTCACATGCCATCAGGCGATTTTCTGATGTCATGTACTGGAACTGGAATGGGGCTCAAGGAATGATAACACAGCAGGGTAAATGTCACATGCCATCAGGCGATCTTCTTATGTCATGTACTGGAATTGGAATGGGGCTCAAGGAATGATAATAGAGAAGAGTAAATGTCACATGCCATCAGGCGAATTTCGATGTCATGTACTGGAACTGGAATGGCTCAGGGAATGATAATACAGCAGGGTAAATGCCACATGCCAACAGGCGAATTTCTGATATCATGTACTGGAACTTGAATGGGGCTCAAGGAATGATAATACAGCAGAGTAAATGTCACATGCCATCAGGCGAATGTCTGATGTCATGTACTGGAACTGGAATGGGGCTCAGGGAATGATAATACAGTAGGGTAAATGTCACATGTCACCAGGCGAATTTCTAATGTCATGTACTAGAACTGGAATCGGGCTCAAGTAATGATAATACAGCAGGGTAAATGTCACATGCCATCAGGCGATCTTCTTATGCCATGTACTGGAATTGGAATGGGGCTCAAGGAATGATAATACAGAAGAGTAAATGTCACATGCCAACAGGCGAATTTCTGATATCATGTACTGGAACTTGAATGGGACTCAAGGAATGATAATACAGCAGAGTAAATGTCACATGCCATCAGGCGAATGTCTGATGTCATGTACTGGAACTGGAATGGGGCTCAGGGAATGATAATACAGTAGGGTAAATGTCACATGTCACCAGGCGAATTTCTAATATCATGTACTGGAACTGGAATCGGGCTCAAGTAATGATAATACAGCAGGGTAAATGTCACATGCCATCAGGCGATCTTCTTATGTCATGTACTGGAATTGGAATGGGGCTCAAGGAATGATAATACAGAAGAGTAAATGTCACATGCCATCAGGCGAATTTCTGATGTCATGTACTGGAACTGGAATGGGGCTCAGGGAATGATAATACAGCAGGATAAATGCCATAAGCCAACAGGCGAATTTCTGATATCATGTACTGGAACTTGAATGGGACTCAAGGAATGATAATACAGCAGAGTAAATGTCACATGCCATCAGGCGAATGTCTGATGTCATGTACTGGAACTGGAATGGGGCTCAGGGAATGATAATACAGTAGGGTAAATGTCACATGTCATCAGGCGAATTTCTGATGTCATGTACTGGAACTGGAATCGGGCTCAAGTAATGATAATACAGCAGGGTAAATGTCACATGCCATCAGGCGATCTTCTTATGTCATGTACTGGAATTGGAATGGGGCTCAAGGAATGATAATACAGAAGAGTAAATGTCACATGCCATCAGGCGAATTTCTGATGTCATGTACTGGAACTGGAATGGGGCTCAGGGAATGATAATACAGCAGGGTAAATGCCATAAGCCAACAGGCGAATTTCTGATATCATGTACTGGAACTTGAATGGGACTCAAGGAATGATAATACAGCAGAGTAAATGTCACATGCCATCAGGCGAATGTCTGATGTCATGTACTGGAACTGGAATGGGGCTCAGGGAATGATAATACAGTAGGGTAAATGTCACATGTCATCAGGCGAATTTCTGATGTCATGTACTGGAACTGGAATCGGGCTCAAGTAATGATAATACAGCAGGGTAAATGTCACATGCCATCAGGCGATCTTCTTATGTCATGTACTGGAATTGGAATGGGGCTCAAGGAATGATAATACAGAAGAGTAAATGTCACATGCCATCAGGCGAATTTCTGATGTCATGTACTGGAACTGGAATGGGGCTCAGAGAATGACAATACAGCAGGGTAAATGCCACATGCCATCAGGCGAATTTCTGATGTCATGTACTGGAATTGGAATGGGGCTCAAGGAATGATAATACAGCAGAGTAAATGTCACATGCCATCAGGCGAATGTCTGATGTCATGTACTGGAACTGGAATGGGGCTCAGGGAATGATAATACAGTAGGGTAAATGTCACATGTCATCAGGCGAATTTCTAATGTCATGTACTGGAACTGGAATCGGGCTCAAGTAATGATAATACAGCAGGGTAAATGTCACATGCCATCAGGCGATCTTCTTATGTCATGTACTGGAATTGGAATGGGGCTCAAGGAATGATAATACAGAAGAGTAAATGTCACATGCCATCAGGCGAATTTCTGATGTCATGTACTGGAACTGGAATGGGGCTCAGGGAATGACAATACAGCAGGGTAAATGCCATAAGCCAACAGGCGAATTTCTGATATCATGTACTGGAACTTGAATGGGACTCAAGGAATGATAATACAGCAGAGTAAATGTCACATGCCACCAGGCGAATTTCTGATGTCATGTACTGGAACTGGAATCGGGCTCAAGGAATGATAATACAGAAAGGTAAATGTCACATGCCATCAGGCGATTTTCTGATGTCTTGTACTGTCTAACCTGTTGCAAAAAAACACCAGCAAATCCGACACATTGCAATGTCTTTAGCACGGAAACAGTATATTTTCAGATATGGGTTCCTGTTCAAAATATTGTCTACTCAGTCCCCTATACTAGCTCTAGAAGTTTCTAATATGAATTTCTGAAAATTTTGTATTTTAGTTAACAGGCTTTTGTAACCTATAACAACACGTTTTTAAAATGTCACAGATTGAATCTCCCTTGATAGTATATCATTAATTTAAACTTAATTTCATTTACTAGGAACCTAAAATCAGAGAAGCCATAATAATATATGTTTATTATTAATGATTTTATTTAATAGGTCAATATGTATGAAAAATTAAAATGCTTCATATCTCTCCTCTGTGGAAAGCAAGGGAAAGCTACCACACCTATAATTCCCTAGTAAAGCTGCAAAGTATAGCATGAAAAGGCTATGATTGCAGTGAAAGACCTGCCCTCGGGCAGAATTACTATGGATGGACGGATATCTCTCCTCATATCCAGTCTTCAGGAATTTATCAGATCAAATTCAGGGATTGTGACAACATTTACATAGGAAAAGCAGAAAGAAATTTGAAAACAAGGGTGAAAGAATATCTTAGAAATCTCAAAAATGGTGAAGTGGAAAAGGCAGTAGCTGCTCATGCTTGGTCTGAAAAACATTTAATTGAATCAAAAGCCAGTCTAATTAAACAAACAGAAAAACTAAAGAACTCACGGTTTGCAAAAAATCCACATTAAAAAAAACAAGAAAGAAAAACTTATGAACTTCGAAATTCCTGCGGATTCTGATTGGATCCGGAGGTTTATCGGTCCACTAACAGAGGAAAGAAGAAGTAGTTCTTATGATCGACATGACATCAGTCGAAAAGGAAGTACCGAAGATGAAGCCACCAAGGCTTTGAAATCGCGATCTACTTATAAGACTGGATATGAAGAGACGTATGATGCATTTTAATCTAATCATAAATTAAACCTCATAGTGATTTATTCCAATAAAAGTTCAATGTATTATGTATTTTGGTTTATCAATATTTTGCATGTGGAATAAAATTAATAAACTATAGCAATTTAATATATTATAGTAAAAAAAATGTTACGACATAAAGTAACAAATGAATTGATATTTTAATGATTTAACCCATGATTACTTAATTTAAAGAAATTAATAATTTTAACAACATCGGACATTTTCCTATAAACAGAAAAACTAAAAGAACACACGGTTTGGGTAAAAATCCACATTTAAAAAAAAACAAGAAAGAAAAACGTATGAACTTCGAAATTCCTGCGGATTCTGATTGGATCAGAAGGTTTATCGGTTCACCAACATATCTAAAAATTTTACATCTTAAGTAATTTACATATCAAAGATTCTTTTAACATATTGTGATATATTTCTGTGGCTGAAGACAACTATAATGTCACTAAATGAAAATGCATCCTTGGATTTAACTCATCAAAATTTGTATAAACTTGATGAGAATTGACTCTGATAATGTAAAATATCGAGGGAAAATTAATCTTTATTCTTCTTTTAATTCATTATCCATCCCTTTAATTAATATAGTGGCATAACCTAATGTCATGAAATAATAAAAAAAGAAATCTATTCTCAGTTAATAATAAGTATTGTCTTTTTAATTCTTACCTCATATTGTTGTTTCTGTGAGACATACGTTTCAAGGCATGTTAGCCTCATCTTCAGTAGTTACACATTAGTTATTCCCAAGTTGTTGGCCCTGGATCTCTACTTCTACTCCCTCTTTCTGTGGTCCAAACAACTTGCTAATTAGGTTTCTCTCCCCGGGAATTTCAAAATTCATAATTCTCTCCTTGTTCTTCTGTATGTAGATATTTTCCCCATATGATGAGTTTGTTTGTGTTTTCTAACTGTTTTAATAATTTTGTGTTTAAATTTATTTTCTGCACGATAGTGAATTCTGTCGTACTTACAGCAATGGCGACCATGATTGAAAGTTCAATTGCCTAAATTTCAGGGTTGCCTACCTAAATAAATATACTGTAATATTACATATTGCCTACCTCATGTGGGAAGTAAAACCACTGCCCTTTATGTATACTACGTACAATGAATATATAAAAATATATCCAAAAGGTAGTGTTAATGTATATTATATGAAACAAATCACTGCATTTTAAATGAACTGAACTTTGTTTGAAACAATATAAAACAATAAATACATACTTGCCGTCATTTTATGAAAGATTGGTGTCACAGCCTGCTGTAGTCTCAACTAATAAATATTGGCCGTACTGTTAACGTTAGTCAGTTGTTTATAATGAACAGAAATATTTCCTACAAATATTTTATTATTTTAGCATTATTTATTATTTTTAAAACAGCATCGCGCAAAAAAAATAATGTACAACGCACATTTGTGAAGTGTTTTACAGAATCTTGGAAATTAAAAACCTCGCTATTGCTCAGTTCTGTAAAAATCACTTCCCAACCTTGCATTGTAATATACTATTGTGTTTTTCTGACAAAACGTGTGCAGCTACTGGAGATATTTCTACTTCCCCTTTTTTTTACATTTCTTATGAGTTCTTTAGTTCTAATGCTTAAATTTCCCTTTGTTTTCTCTACATATATCTTATCACAGTCTGCACATTTTATTTGATATATTCCTATTCTTACTATTCAAAAAATCAATTCATTTAATAATAAAAAAGTTTATTGTTTCCATGCTTTTGGATTGGGATAACATATTACTTATGAGACATGTCCCTACTTCGTGCAATAAAAGTTATTTATTTTTTCTTTATAAACATGGCGGGATGAATGCTTCTAAGGGATTATAAGGGAAAGTGTACTGGTATGAAATTTAAAAAAAATGGAATTTTGGCTTGATGGAGTTTCGGTGTAATCTATTTAAGATTCCTGCATTATTCTATTTTATTATAAAAATAACTCTGAATCTGTCTATCTTTCCAACTGAATTCCTTATTAGGTATTCTCTATGTAACAGTACAATCTTATAAAGAATGTTGTTTTGGCAGAGTTCCCACCTCCCCCAGGTAATGTCATCATCCCCCATGCATTTCCCACACTTACAAATATACATTCATAACAGTCCCTTTAAGTCAAATATTTTATTATTCACACGGTTTTTCTTTCACTGTAGAGATGAGAATTAACGTTATATTTATTTATTTATCCATATTGTTTATAAACATTTTAAAACAAAATTTTACTTTGGTATAATAATATTAAAGTTTAGATACCAAGTTCAAATATGTTTATAATTAAGAGGGTATGATTAGGAGAATCTATTACAATTTAAAATAATTTTGTAAGTAAACACTTCGGAGTAAACAATTACAAGGTGCAGTTTACAAATGTTTATAAAGAACCAAGAACGTTAGTTGTGAAGAGAAAATATCCTGTTTTTCCATTAGATTACAATTGATGCTAAATGTTTGGGGGAATATAACGATTGCTAAGAACTATCAAATTATTACACATTACATCTAGAACGTTATTAAAAATGTAACTTGCTTATTGTGTAATACATATGTCAATAATTTTGAAAACTGCATGAGACCATCGATGAATTTTTTAATATGAGCAGAATTATTGGAAAGCACAGCTACAAAATTATTTACAATAATTTATCAGAGAGAAGAAGTAAATATTCAAAATTTTTATTACACTACGTAACAAAAAATTGTTTACGTTCATTTCTTAGTGTAAATTGGATTAAATTGACATGCTGAACAAGAAAATATACCATTAGCTTTTTTTTTTATTCAAATGTCGATACTTGTTTAAATAAACAACTACCACTGTTATATTTAAAGAGAAACATTTTTACCCAGACCGAGACTCAAACCCGGGATCTTTGGCTTTCTAGGCCAATGCTCTACCATCTGAGCTACCGGGGCGAGTTCCGATCTAGACGCAAATTTTTCTCTTATATACATTGTAATTCCCTGCACCAAATGCTATGAAGCCTTTGCTTCTATCTTTGCAAATTACTATTACTTTTTAATAATTTACTATTAATTTTGAACTTCGCTCTTCTGTGACAACCTTAGTAGTTCAAAGCGATTATCGGTAAATGGCAATAGCGTTTTTCATTACTTATATCAGTATACATGATATCTTTAATATTCTATAAACTTGTTGATATTCATAGATGGTGAGCTCAGATGTTAAATATTAAAATTTCGTAATTTGTAATAGGAGATGTTCGTAGATACGTAGATATGTAGAAACTTCTAGTAGAATGTCGATGAAGAAATTGTATATTTATCAATAGTCAAATTATGATCCTCTGGCTTTGAGGGTCATATTATATTAGGCCTAATACAATAGAGAGACCTTGTTGGTGACTACACAACCTCTTGTTAGATTATTTATGAATATTTAACTTATGCCCCAAATGGAAGTCAATGACCTAGTACATTTCAATGAATTTTGATTTACAACCAATCACAATAGCTTTGCGCCTCGATTTTATCAATTTATTTTTATCACTTTAAAATCAAGTTCCTCATTTTTAAAATTCTGAATAGGTCAGACCATTATTTTGCAGTGACTGACTCTCTAAGAAATACGTTGAATATAATAATTTATATAGTAAAATGTAAGAATTCTATAATGTATGTGGCTATCAGATTGTATATATAGTGCACGAATGTAACCAGATAGTGCTTGCGGGATTTAACATAAAACATATGTAGCAAATGATTACACCACGAAAAAAAGAAACAATTTTTTTACACTTTCATGTTAAAGAAAAATATAATTGACATATTTACATCATAGGACTTTAGAAATTAATTAATAACCTATCATGTTGGGTCATTTTTCCTCCACTAGGGTGCATTCTTACAATATTGTGATTCTTTGGCAATAAATAATATGATCTGGTTGCAGTGATCAACAAGTTAAACGTAACAAACGTTTCTCATTTGTTTTCAAATATAGCCGTTTACATTAAATATACAAATAATTTAAAGTAACTATATTTTAATAATGATTTGTGAGTAAACACCTTAATTTTATTCATTAAATAGGCCTAACAAATGCTACTCTTGATTACGTATGATAAATTTAATTATAAGAAGTCAATAAAAGACCCAAATCACCAAATAAAAATTTAAAAGAGCTAACTAGTTTCAATATCAAAGCTATCATTTTTAAGACTAATCATTAGCTATTGCTAAATATATAATTTCTTCATCAACATTCTACAAGAATTATATTATTTTAAGTCTATTCATCTTACCTCAATATTAATGTTCATTTGTTCATGGGCATGTTTCAAAACAATTCTGTTTTATCGTCAGCTTGTACAGACTGGTTTGATTTATGTTGCATTGTGTTGCACACCTTGGATGTTGTTGTCAGCTCCATCCTGTGGTTGGCCAAAGAACCTCCAAACAAGGTCACGCTCTGACGGAGCTGACATCAACATCCAGGGTGTGCAACATAATGAAACATAAATCAAACCTGTCTGGAGAAGCTGACGATAAAACAGAATTGTTTTGAAAAAAGTCCAAGAACAAATCAACATTAATATTGAGGTAAGATAAATAGACTAAAAAAAATAATTAAAATAACCTCAAAATCACTTCCTAAAATTATATATTATTATATATTCTACAAGAAGTTTCTACATATTGATATCTACGAACATCTTGTATTTTAAATTACTAAATCGTGCCAATGGATTTTAATATTTAACATCTGAGTTCACCTTCTTTAATATTCATATTGAAAATGAAGATTGAAGGTACTATTTTAGATTGCATTTAAACTCAGCAATTAAGATGGTATGGATATATCCAGCAAAATGGAAGAGGATCGGCTACCAAAATGTGTTTCGGAATGGAAACCTGAGGAAAGACAAGGCAGAGAAAGACCTAAAAACTCCTGGAGTCAGGCAATATATTTATACAAGTAGGAGAAACATCTACAACCAGGAGATTGGATGGGCCGACAAAATTCGCTATTAGAAATCGGACGATATCAAAGACATTGATCAACCGATGATCTATCTATCTATGTATATCGATATTTTGCACAAAACATCTTCCTGTTGATTGTGAAAATCTAATTTGCAACTATTGCAGTTGAGTGATTATAAAAACGATTGATTGTTGTTCCTTAGAGGAACATGTCAGTATCCAGAAGTTGTAAATTGCCTGCAGATTCATTTTCTTATGTTTATGAACATTATATCGTATCTAAACAAGAGAAAAATAGAATTGTGTTAGGCACAAAATTCTGTATCGCTTATCAAGCCTTTAGCCTTGGTTTTAGACAAGGCTATTAACCTGGCCCATCATGTAAAGGGGGCATAAGCCATAACTGTATACAGTTGGGTAATTGTTGAAAGGAGAATTCTCGTCACAGGGGCGAACACTAAGAATCTTAGAGAATTAAATTCGGTCAAGGACTCAATCTCTCGGGGTATAATCAGGGCCCCTGCCCAGGGATACAAGTGAAGATCTCAACGGTTGGATCGGCAATAAAGGTGAGACAAGAGGAAGAAGCAGCCCTCCACCTGGGGTTTGTGCAGATGGAAGCATGTTCAAATGTTTCGAAGTGGCAGCCTCGCCATTGGACTTATTTATTATGAGGAAATTTAAATAAACTCGACCTCCCCGAAGCATGGGACAACAGAAATGAGATTTCTGAGATCCGTTGCAGGTGTATATTTAAGACATCAAAAGAGAAGTCAAGATATCAGAGATGAATTAGAAATATATAATATAAATGAGAGATAATACAGAAATAATATAAATGGTTTGAACATGTACAAATAATGCCAAATAACATTTATCAAAACAGATGCTTCATTATAAAACTCAAGGCCAAAGAAATGTAGGAAAACCAAAACGGCATTGGAAGAACGACCTGTAGAATATTGTGCATCAGGTAGCAGAACGGGCCAACAGGCCCATACCTTGAAGATGATGATGATGCTTATGAAGATTATTTTGGCTTACCGGTCAGAGACCAAACTGTTGGATGGGCTGCTCATGTGTCTTGCGGTAGTTGTAGGACTACCTTGGAGGAATGTGAAACAAGAAAATCTATGCATTTTTCAGTTCCTCGAATATGGAGAGAGCCAACCAACCATCACAACAACTGTTTTTGTATGGTTGACATACAAGTACCAAGAACAGAACACGGATTCCATATCCTAGCATACTGCTCCAGTACATGAGGAGCTGCCAACAGAATGTATCTGAACATGAAGATGTAGCCTATACTTAGCAACTAAAAGAATGGGCCGACTCTTCATTTTGAATATTTCAAGTTCTAACGCGCTATTCATTCGAGTAAAGTAATTGCACAGTAAACCTACAAAATGTTTCCCTTCTTCCTTTGAAGAGCATTCTTTTTAACACATCAAGGCAGCGAATGCTTAGCTCATTGCATAGTGGCATGATGTGCATGCAAGAGGTCACAGGTTCGATTCCCGGTGAGATTAATTTTTTTAATTATTGCTTTCTATTTTATTCTGTATGTCCATTATTAAAGAAAAAATATATTAATTATTTGGAAGTATTACTATTTATTATTATTATTATTATTATTTATAAACAGGTTTACATTGTAATAAAACATCTTCCTGTGCCGAAAGCTTTATAAATTTGTATCATCTTTCTCCATTCTTCTCTATCTTCACATTCCAATTCTTCCAGACCTAGCTCCCTCATACCTCTTCTTACATCATCCATCCATTTAAATCTAGGTGGATCTCTCTTTCCTTTTCCAGGTGGAATCCATTCCAAAACTTGTCTGGGTAATATTTTCTCTGGCATCCTACGTGTATGACCATACCATTCTAGTTCTCTGTATCTCACAAAATTTAATATTGAATTTTTGAGTTTCATTTGTTGTCTGATGATTGTATTTCTGATTTTTTTTTCAATTTAGAATGTCTAGTTGAGCGTCTGAAACAATCCATTTCAGTAGACATAAGCTTTAAACTCAAATTTGTATTCAACTGTGAAGTTTCTGCACCGTATGTTAGCGTGCTTCGAATATTGGATTTATAAATTTCTAATTGGTATCTATTCTTATCCCAAAATACTCTGTTTAACATTGTTATTACCGATCTGCCTTTTTGAATTCTATATTTTATGTCATTTTCTTGGGTACATTTTGAGTTAGTTTTGATCATCAGGTAATTACATTATTCACATCCTTTGATACATCCCATTATTACTATTATTGTTATTATTATTATAGATGATGGATAATAATAATAAAATAATAATAATAAAAATAATAATAATAATTATTATTATTATTTGTTTTTATTATTGTCCATCATCTATGAGCTATTATTGTGCTGGACTTAACATAAATAAACTAAATATTTTAATTACAGGGAGAAACTTTTTCCTCAAGAATACATAATAAATAAATATACACGCAAATATATAAAGCTATATTATATTTTATTACATAAATTTATAGCATTGTTATTTAAACGTGGTACTGCACACACAATTAAATTTATACCGGTAGCTAAATAGTGTTATACAGTTTACGGTCCCGCGCCGTAGCCGAGCGGTTAAGGTAGGAAGCCTTGGCGCAGAGAGAGCTACGGGACTTGCGCTGGTTCGAGTCTCCATGGGGGAAGAAATTTTCTCATGGTATTTCGGCCAGTATGGGACCGGTGCCCACCCAGCATCGTGAGGCAATTGGGTAGCTACAATAAGTAGCGGCACCAGGTTGAGGAACCAGCTATAACGGCTGGGGGACTCGACATGCTAACCACATGTCACCCCTACACTGGCTGTTGATCATCTACCTCTGTGATTGACACATGTGGATGTGAAGGGCCAGCAGCCGGCTGGTAAAAGGGCAACCGCTGAAAAGTGGAAATACCCTCAATCGGAGTTTACGAAGGCAGGAATATTAGTTAATATAGTGTAAAGTGGACGTAGATTACGTGGCAGAAATTAAATGTTATAGTATGTATTTTGCAAAAATACAAATGAATAAAAAAATTGTCGAATGATTCGAACCCTGGCTCCCATATATATTTCATCATTTTGTAAGTGGTTTAACAATATATGCTACTTGAACGTTGGATACCAGTTGCCTTGTTTACTTTTGCACTATGAACGAGAGTTGAAGTTTATTTAAAAAATCGCAATTTGAGTAATACTGCATTTTTTGAACACTCATAAATATCTAGAAACATGTCTCTTTCACTGTTCTTTAACTATTTAAGATGATTAAAACCAAATACAGCGTATTTCAAACATTTAACAATGTGTTACCTCGTGAACCACAGTTTTAGCTTCTTGAGCATGTGCAGGGGCCATAACAGGGACTCTGCTTTTTGAAGCGGCTCATTCTTTTTTGTTGCTAAGTGTACAAAATCTCTAGTGATGACAGTGATTTCTACAATACTGATGAAAGCCAAAGAAATAAATCACAATTATTCACTCAACATAATTGGACAACCTTATAAGGGAATTAGAACTAACCAAATCAAAGGCCGAATTGTCTTAAGGAAAATAATTTTTTTGCAGAGGAATCAACAGAACATAAATGGAGAAACCGTTCACATGTACGTTTCTGAATGGTAGTATTCTTGTTTTCCTTTCTTCAGTATTATTTGATCTTGTGTGAAACACTATACATGTTGATTCACAATATGTATTACAAACTTTTAGGGGTTGTAGAGGGGACTTAGTAGATAAAATGTTGATAAGGAACACATGTCCGGAAACATACCATTTTGATGTAAAATAAGTTTGAAGATTGGAACACAATGGGCTGATATCGTGTGTCTTGTGTTTTAGAATAAGTATTACAGACTTCTAGGGGATGTACTACAAGTGTGGTTCCACGTGGGGACCCTGTTGTTCGATGCACTAAGTGTAGGACCACGATACATATTTTCATACACATGTCACACTAGACCTGGTGTGTGCTCAATAATTTCTGCTGCCACCAGAATTCGTATAAGAAGATCTTCCTTTGACTCGACAGGCTTAATACAACCCGTAGAAGACTGTAAAACTTATTCTGAAACACAAGACACACGATATCAGTCCATTGTGTTTCATTCATCAAACTTATTTTACATCAAAATGGTACGTTTCCAGACGTTATCAAAACTTCATCTACCAAGTACCCTCTATAACCCCTAGAAGTCTGTAATACTTATTGTTAATCACCCTGTTTAATGTACTGAATGATAAATTTCACTTTATTTCTCTAGTTATATTAAATAAACGTGTAATTTGGGTTGTTTTTAAGAATATTGAAGAATGCATTACTATAAGAATTAAATTAATATATTTAATACGTCACCTCATATCCATCATTATTCTAGACTGCAGTTTCAGAGCTATATCTCCATCATCAGTAGCCTCTCATCGACTGATGTTAATGTTGTTTCTTGACAGTTTTCTTCTTCCTTCTATTGGTATCGACAAACCTCTGGATCAAATCAAAATTTGTGGGAATTTGAAAACTCATAAGTTTTTCTTGTTTTTTTATGTGGATTGTTTCCCAAACCGTGAGTTCTTTCTGTTTATCTGTATGTTTGATTAGGCTAGCTTTTGCATCAATTGAATGTTTTTCGGACCAAGCATCCTAGAAATGTCAAAGAGGGTGAAGTGGACAAGTCAGCAGTAGTGGCCCATGCTTGGTCTGAAAAATATTTAATTGACACAAGAGCCAACCTAAACAAACATACAGATAAACAGAAAGAACTCACGGTTTGGGAAAAAATCCACATCCAAAAAACCAAGGAAGAAAATCTTATGAATTTCGAAATTCCCGCAAATTTTGATTTGATCCAGAGGTTCATCGGTCCACCTGTAGAAGGAAGGAGAAAACCACCAAGAAACGACATAACACTGGTAAACGAGAGGCTACTGATAATGGAGATATAGCTCAGAAACTGCAGTCCAAAAGAATAAAGGATATGAGGTGAGGTATTAAAAATTTTAATTTAATTCTTAAATTAAACCTCATAATGATTTTTCCCTGTGAAAGTTAAATGGATTGTTATATCCAAAATATCGACATTGGAAAAAACCATCCCAATATTTATAACCAGCATCACCAACTTACACAATAAACACCAGAAAATAAGATAAACAAAACGTTGCTCAAATTTTGTTACGTAGTGTTATCAACAATAAAGCTAAAGTAAGTAGTAATAATGAATATTGGAGTGATAAAAAATTAACAATTGAGCAGGTTCACAGTTCACAATAAAAATGGAATGAATGGAAGACATTGATTGAAATAGGAATGTAAAGTAATAAATACTAATTATTTTAAAATATTCTGGTAACATTATTTCTTTAAATTAAAACTGGATTTTTTTGTCTCAATAAGTTTGCAATGTTTTATATGTCTGAAACTGAATTTAGAATTCATCAAACAGATGAAAACTACACTCAAAATCAGAATTCATATAACAATTTTTTAAATTTGCATCAATAAATCGACACATCAGCTGAAATCTAGAAATAACATAACCTATATTAATATTAATACTTTTTTTTATCGATGGGATTGTTTTTATAAATTACAAATTTTTGGGAAATCTATATTATTAGATTAGTCCAATCCACAATTTAGTACACAACCTTGTTTAATTATTAGTTTTATTTTTATCTTGATGATTGTCTTGCTAGCTTCATTCATCTTCAAATTTGAACTCAACATCACAAGTTGTCGCATTGTTCATTTTCTGTTGACGGAGGTAAATTTGTGATTGTAAATGTTTCACAGATAGGCTTGTAGCATTGCACAAAATTCTTTTTCATTTCTCAGTAAAGATTGCATTTGAACACAAACGTGTGTGTAACCAATTCCTAGCATTTCCAAACAATAGGAAAATAAATACAAGATACCTTAGTAAACATTCATTCTATAATTTTTTTAAAATATAAATTAAATGCTTGTCATAATTCTGTGGCACCATTCATGAAACCAGTAACCCTCATTTAAGTAGTTCTGAGAAAATGAAGATTCATGCATTGAGGTTTCCTATCTGAAGTGAACCTCCAATGTGTTGCCATCTCTGGATCTTCTGTTTAACTAATTGTACAACAATCAAAATTTGAGGGATGATAAATGACAGCTCCAATATTACATTAATAATATTAACTCATTTTTGTTTAATTTGAGGGTTATGGGTTTTATGCATGGTGCGACAGAATTGAATAGTTGCCCAAAAAAACAGATCTAACCAAAAAAAAAAATTCGAAAATTGAGTTTTCAGTGGATTAGTTATCTATCCAGAGAATATCCTGGCTTAGTGCATGTAAAACTATTCCTGCTCTCTTCCGGACCTGTTTTATTTATATTTAAAAGTTGGCATTCCAGTGATTAGTGATCTATATGTAACAAAATGGCGGAACAAGTTAGTCAAGTCATTAATAGCAGTGCAGAAAAACAATTACTGCACATGTGCAAATTCATTCCACCACAGTTCCGTGAATTATATCAGAATCTTAGAGAAATTAACTGAAAATAAGAAAGACACATAGAATGTAACAAAATAACATTAAATGAAATAAATATTGAACACTAAATCAGTTAGGATTCTTTCTAACTCAATCTGTGTTCAGTAAGTATTTTCTATTTCTTATTCTAACATTTTTAGTTAAATATGTGTGAGATCATTTTTCCAGTCTATGAAGATAGATCACTTTTGCACTCAATTCTGTATTAAATTGTTAATATTCAATAAGTAGCAAGTTATTTTGCTTTCAAATTGGCTGTATATGATTCCAAGAGGATGAAAGATTAAAATGTATATGATATAATTAAGGTAATAGCCCCAGAATGAATATAATGTATTTTCTTTTGTTTTTCCAACAATTTCTGGTTTATGAATATTTAATTTTAGGAAGTGATATTTTGAGGTTATTTTAAATTATCTTCTTGTAGGAAAGCCAGAGGGAAAACGTCCAATTGGTAGACCAAGAATGAGGTGGGAGAACAACATTAACTATGATTTGAGGGAAGTAGATTATACAGGGAATGATTGGAAAGTATTAGCTCAGGATAGGGATGTATGGAGAGCTTATGTCCGCGCGGCCATGAACCTTCGGGTTCGATAGTGCCAGTGAGTTAGTTAGTTAGTTAGTTAGTTAGTTTAATTATATTATTTTTAGTCTGATCATCTTACCTCAATATTAATGTCTGGACAAGCTGACGATAAAACAGAATTGTTTTGAAATATGTCCAAGAACAAATCAACATTAATATTGAGGTAAGATGATCAGACTAAAAGTAATATAATTCTGGTTTATGGGTTGGATCTGTTTTCGGGTTAACTATTCAATTATCAACACCATTAAGAGTATAAGTGTTCATATTGTTTTATTAAAGTTTTGAAGAAATTAATCTATTTATTATTAATTTAATATGTCTCACCGAATTATATTTGAAAAGAAATTAATTTATTTATTATTAATTTGAAACTTCTCTCCAAATTATATTTGAAAAGAAAAATATAAGCTAAGATTGGCTTTCTATGCCAAAGCTCTATCAATTGAGCTACCTGAGCACACCAATCTAAACGCAAATTTTTCTCTTATACATTGTTAATTTCCGAGTGCTGAAAGCTACGAACCGTTGCTCGATCACACAACTCGCGGGTTCTTTTTTAAGAAGACTTTTATTGGGAATTTAAACACTACCGGTACTTTATAAAGCCAGTAGGGCTTCTTTCGATGCTTTTATTATTAATTTAATACTCCTCACTGAAGGACAAATTACGTACCTGTGTTTATAATGTAAACCTAACCACACTTCTTGTGCTCTGAATTGAAGACAAAGTGGAAGGGAATGGTTTGTTTCCTATTATTAAGTAGTAGCAAAATATGGTAGTTTTATAAACAATATTTTATATTGCGATAATATTCCAAGGTACAAATTATTAACAAAGTTGTCTTTCAAATTTTAGTTACATTGTACAACAAATTTAAACTGTATTGTAGTTCACAGAAATAAAAATATGTTGATTTCAAACTCAAGTCGGTTTTTCTATTATTTACTAATTATTATGTGCTTATTTTTAAGAGCATTTTTTAGAATATATTGCTAGAATCAATCATCATTATTATTTTCTTTATCTCCTATCAGGAGCATAGGACATCCACAAAGCGTCACCAACGGATCCTATTCTGAGCCAACTACTTCACTTGCCTCCAGGTTTTCCTATTCCTTTGCAATTTCTTCAAGGATGTTTATATTCCATGTGTGTTTCAGTCTGCCTCTTCCCCTGTGTCCTTGTGAGTTCCAATTTACTGAAATTCTTTCAATCGGATCATGGTATTTTCTTTATGTATGTTTCTATTCCATGTGTGTTTCAGTCTGCCTCTTCCCCTGTGTCCTTGTGAGTTCCAATTTACTGAAATTCTTTCAATCGGATCATGGTATTTTCTTTATGTATGTACTATCCAGTTCCATTTTCACTATTTTATTTCTATTTTAATTTCTTTCTGGTCAGTTTTTTCCCCATAATTCTTTATTTAATATTGTTTCCGGCCATTTTATTCTTAATATTATCTTCAGGCATCTATTTATATATACATGCAATTTATTTTATGTGATTACTAGTTTTCCAAGTTTTACTAGCATATAATAGCACAGATTTAACGTTACTATTAGAGATTTTTAATTTTGTATGACTAGAGATAAAGCTTGATTTCCTTTCTGGATATAACTGGTTAAATGCACTGTTTGTTTTCTTAATTCTGTTTTTGACATCCTCAAGGGCACTTCTGGAATCAATGTACGCACTCAGTCCACAGATAATACATGTAGAAGTGTCATAACTTTAGTATTGGCATTTTCTCCAATACTCTCCAGAAATACAGTGTGTACATAAAAGAATATAGTAGTTTCAAGTAATAATATTATCACTCAGATGAGGCATAGAAAGTTGTGTGTAGACAAATGAAACAGGAAAGAAGATAGTTTTAGTTTTGTGAGTGAGCGGATAGCTTTCTTTTGTTTTGTTTCTATTTGCAACAATAATAACAAACATGACAACTCCTCAACAGAAAGTGTTTTGTGTTTTGCAATTTGAGAGTTGTAAATCAGTTGTGGCAGTTCAACGTGCATTTTGTAGGTAGTTTAATCGTGATCCCCCCAATGCCAACAATATCCAGCAATAGCATAATTAGTTTGCAACAACCGGTTGTCTGTGTAAAGGCAAAAGTGTGGGACGACCAAGAGTGTCCGAGGAGAATGTTGCTGCTGCAATATTTCAAGCACAAACTCAGCATAATCAGTAGGCTTTAGAGCCTGTAATAATTGTAAATGACAGAGATCCATATGTAAGCGTTTTCGTAAGACCTTCCACACTGCCATTACTGGATTGGTCGTCATGGTGCAGATGACAGCATATCTCCAGTGGCCTCCTAGATCACCGGATTCACTCCATGCGATATTTTCCTTTGTTGTTTTGTAAAGGACAGAGTCTGCATGCCTCCATTGCCTGCTAACCTGCCAGATATGAAAGACAGGATCCAAGAAGCTGTTGCTGCCATCAATCCAGACGTGCTTATTAATGTATGGGAAGAATTAGCCTACAGGTTGGATGTGTGTCGTGTAACAAATGGGACTCACATTGAACACCTATGAACTTATAATGCAAACTGGAGATGTTACTCTTTCATTTAACATGAGTTTTGTTTTTGTCACAGTTAGTAAATTTATAATTCAACACCTTTAAAATCGCTATTTTTTATGTACACCCGTTATATCAAAATAAATTAGGCTAGTTTTTACAGTGACGAGAAATTGGAAAATGATAAAAATATGGGTACTGAGATAACAGATGAGATTCTTTTAATCTAATTTTTTCATATTGCTAAATAATGTAACAGTATTTTTAGTATAAATTGGCACTTAAAAGGGAAGTTGATAGTTAACGCATGCAAAAAAAACATGCATGCAACAACATTTTTATAGTAGCCATAAATCAGGAACCATTTCTCAGATCACTTTAAAAATTTGTATGTGGTGTATGTATACATAGAACTTTAAATGGGCTAAGAAAAGTGTTTTTATAGAGCAGTGTGTGGTAGAAAGTACTTTTTTTTTACTTAGAGTTGACTTTTTAATTTTTACATTGCACGGCATGATATAGCTGCACTTCATTCTACTGTATTTACACTGCTTCAATGTCAATACAACTTTAGAAGTTTATTGTTAATAAATAGTCCTATTCACCTTGCCACAATGTATTATTTTAGCTACAATATTATTATCACAAGGGGTATGCAAACTATATCGTACAAAAAATAATGTATAAATACAAAAAATAATGGAAATTCAATATTTTAAGGAATAATTACATAAAATATGGCAAGATAGGTTCCATGTACATACACAAATGTGCTCTGAAAGTTTAATTTATACAGCGTAAGTAGTGTATGAGAAATGAGTACCTAAAGTATAAAAAATGTAATCTTCGAGGAGGAGGAGGAGGAAAAGAAAATGATATACGTGATCTAACCGTGTAGCACAGAGTTTTAAATCCAGGCATATAAACAAGTCAAATGATTCAGTAATATATATATAAGCCATATATCAAAATGTTCAGGAGACTTTGTTCTATTATATAAAGGAAAAATATTTTTTCCCATTATTTTGACCCATATAACTACCAACTTGCCTTAAACATCTTACTAACCTATAACATGAACTACACAGAATGAGAAGTTACAGACACTGTTAAACTGGCTTATGTTATATTTGAAGAGAAAAATTTTCGCCTAGACCGATACTCGAACCCGGGACCCTTGGCTTTCCGGGCCAAGTGCTCTACCAACTGAGCAACCGAGGCGAGTTGCGATCTAGACGCAAATTTTTCTCTTATATACGTTGTAATTCCCTCGCGTCAAATGCTTGAAACCGTAGCTTCTACCTTTACAAATGGCGGCTTCTTAGTTAAGAAGACATTTATTAGGAATTTAACATTACTTTATAAAGCTACTAGGGCTTCTATTGACGATTTTATTATTAATTTAACACTTCTCATTGAAGGATAAATTACATTTGAAGAGAAAAATTTTTGCCTAGGCTTATGTTATTTGCAATCATCATATTTTTCTTCTTCTGAAGGGAATACCATTCTTATCTTCTTTCAGCTACCCTTTCCATTTCTTGACAGTCCCCTAGTATTCTATCATTTGTGTTACATCTTCTAAAAGAATTTTTCTTAGTTTTCCCCTTATTTTTTCCCTCTAAAATGTTTCTTACAAAAATTGTTTTAAGGAAATTATTGTGATGGAATAACTTATATAGCCAATGAAAGGGCATTTCTGTACCATTTACCATTAACATTCATGGATTAAACCCATGTGACTTGTTCTGGTCTCATAGATTCTCATTCAAAAAATTGAATATTAACTTTTATCATTTTACATAGTGCAATACTTTTATTTCTATGGGTATGAATATTTTTAAAATGTGGTATTTTTATAAAGCTTATGTTTTAATAATCATATTTTATTTTCTGTTTGTGTTGGAAATGCTGAGGAAATTCGTCACACACATGGACGATAAATCATAACAGTTTATTGTGTCTCCTTGTTCATGATCTTGTGTTCCACACCTAAAACACAACATTATGTTTTCAGGAAGACAAACCAGTTTTAAAAAAAAGTTTTTTAAATAACAATCACTGACAAACATGTCTTTAACTTTCTTCACATTTCTCAATTCTTGTATATGAATCCACTGTCATTGTCAACATTTTTTTTTGCAATGCATGATATTAATAATAGTTAACAAATAATTGTTTAATACACTTGTGAATGTCAACACAACTCATTGGCTTATCCAGTTTTCTCAGAACCAAGTTTCCTTTTACTTACTACATTTGTTGAAAATTCTAAACAGTTTGTGATTATTGCATAGATTCTGCAAGTTGTTTTAAAATACAACGATCACAAATACAGAATGGAAATGTTTGGAACTTTAATATGAAAGGTGTTTAGATATGCTATGATATTTTCAACTTGCGCACCATTTTGATTGAAGACAAATGATCAAACATCAAATCTGTAAGTTTTCTTTCAGTTAAGAAAACATGTCCATGTTTACAATGTTATTATAAATTAAGTCAGAGGTTTCTAGTTGAGGGCGTTGAATAAAATAAAGATTAATATTTCAATAAGTTTCAATTTAATAAAATTTAATTGTATTACTTCATCTTTCCTCATATATTTTGTAGAGTTCTTGAGAACACATTTCAGTATAAAGATACAGACCTACTGAAACAGTTCTACAAAATAATTTTATAGAATTTTTGTTAAAATATTTAAGTATATAAATGTAGACCTACAGACACAGTTCTACAAAATAATTTTCTACAATCCTTGAGAACATAGTTCAGTATATAGATATAGACCTACTGAAACAGTTCTACAAAATAATTTTATAGAATTCTTGAGAACACATTTCAGTATATAGATACTGACCTACTTAAACAGTTCTAGAAAATATTTTCTAGAATCCTTGAGAACATACGTAGTTCAGCATATAGATATAGACCTACTGAAACAGTTCCACAAAATAATTTTATAGAATTTTTGAGAACATATTTCAGTATATAGATATAGACCCCTACTGAAACAGTTCTACAAAATAATTTTATAGAATTCTTGAGAACATATTTCAGTATATAGAATTCTTGAGAACATATTTCAGTATATAGATATAGACCCCTACTGAAACCGTTCTACAAAATATTTTTATAGAATTCTTGAGAACATATTTCAGTATATAGATATAGACCTGCTGAAACAGTTCTACAAAATAATTTTGTAGAATTCTTGAGAACATACATACTTACTGAAACAGTTCTACAAAATAATTTTGTAGAATTCTTGGAGAACAAATTTCAGTATATAGATATAGACCTACTAAAACATGTTCTACAAAATTATGAGGTATGATGTATTGACTGAATTACATTTTCTTAAAATAAAGATTTTTTTTGGTAATGAACTACAATAAATTATATCATGTTAGTTTGTAATAAATTATATAACATTTTAATAAAAATCGAAGTTCTTTATTGGAATTACATAAACTGCAAGTATATCATCAATTTATGTAAATTTCAATAAAGTTTCAATTTAAAATACTTTTAATTAGAAACATTTTTTGTTTAAAATTGAATAGTTAATATTAAATAGACTAAAATAATTTTTATTGGCTACCAATGTTCTATGTAATATAGACCACTGCACATGTATGCATATGTTGTAATAATTAATTATGATGTAAATATATTAGTGTTTTATATTTTATTATAAATATTAAGTTCAATATTATCATTTACGTAGAATATTATTTTAAAGAAAATGTCCAATACATACACAAAGACATTTCACATCTTATAGATTTGTACACAAATTTATATGTTTTGTTTTTAACATACTACATGGAACCAGAAAAGAAACAGTGAATTACAGGGCTGTTCAGAAAGAAGGAACAGACTTCAAACATTTATTTCTTCCAAACTAAAAAAAATAGAAGCACAATTCCAATGTTCCTGGAAAGAAAAAATATCGAAGTTCCGATCATGGTTGCATTTCTCTAACCATCATCATTCCAGGACAGTGGATTGGAAGAGGAGGAGCAGAAGATAAACTGCATTACCGGTGGCCTCCCAGATCACCAGACACAAACCTGCGTGAATTTTTGTCTGTGGGATTACGTAGAAGACCGTAATTTTATCCTCCTATGCCTGACACTTTTGACAATCTGCGACATTGAATTGTTGAAGCTGTGGATTCGGTAACTAGAGACCATCTGAATCGTGTGTAGCAAAAAATGAGCCACCGTTTTGATATTTGTCGTGTAACACATGGTGCTCATATTGAATGCATAAAATAGTGAAATTTGTACTTTTCTCTTTCCAGGAATGTTGGAATTATGTTTTATTTTTGTAGTTTGGAAGAAATAAATGTTTGATATCTGTTCCTTCTTTTTGAATAGCCCTATATTTCTTTAAAATTGTTAATTAAAGTTAGCATTTATAATCATATTTAAATTTATTAATTTATTTAACATAATGTTTAATAATTTTTTGTGGATGTTAGAATAATCCCTCAATATATTACTTGTTTCTGAATGCAAATACAGTTTCAAATTTTTACAAAATATTTTAAGTGATGTTATAATTGAATTGATCAGTGGAGAAGGAAACTAAGTCAGTTTTTGTTAATTTTCAGAAAAAAAACAGTATTGTAATTAAATTATTAAGCCACAAATTTTGTTTCACCATTTTGTTTCAATTCATGTGCCCCTGTAGTGATGCAATAGGCGTGGTTGGCCAGCATCCTTGATATTCACAGACTTCCAATGTAAGGGGCTTCATCATATCTAATCCCTTGGCCAAGCCCTAAGTCACGAGCGAGTTTAGACTTTTCTCATACACATAATAGTTGTAAGACCATGTTTTCCCTTTACAGAGATTTAGGCGCTGTCCCCCTATAGGGAATAATTTGAATCATACTAATTTAGTTACACTTGTTTTCGTATAGATGTCATTTTGAGTGGTCCGTGGTCAGCGTTCCGCCTCATACTGACATCTAGGAAACCAAGGTAGTACTAGGACGGGAAAATTCGGTAAATTTTGCTTAGAGGTCTTTCCATTCAGGCTTAACGATTTTTACGAGCCTGAAAATCTTCAGACTCGGGACCCACGGTTTAAAGTCCCTCCCGGAGGACTTGCTCCTTGGATTTTTCCGTCCTAAAAAATCCATCGACCCCGGCCGGGTTTGAACCCGCGACCCTCGGGACCAGAGGCAAGGAGCATAACCACTAGTCCACCGCGGCCGACAAACATATTAGTAATGTCACCAAATAAAATGTACTGATATTAAAAATAAAAGTGTCATAGAAATATAATCGTATTTAATACAATAAAATATAATAGAAACACTTAAATGCAAAAAAAAATCCATGACACGACAGGCCTGTAAGGCATTTGGCCTCACATCCACATGAGTTAATCACAGAGGTAGATAATCATCCAGCCAGTGTAGGAGTAACATGTGGTCAGCATGTTGGGTCACCAAGAAGTTATACCTGGTTTTCTCAACCTGGAGCCATTACTTATTGTAGCTACCCAAAAGCCTCACAATGCTGGTCAGGCACCAGTCCAATACTGGCCAAAATTCCATGAGAAAATATTTTCCCCCAAGGAGACTTGAACCAGCACAAGTCCCTTAGCTCTGCACCAAGGTATCTTACTTAACCACTCACTTAAATATATTAATTTAAAAAAATTACAAACATTATTTCAATTGGAATAAATAATTATTAAGATATATTTTAAAAAAATATATATTTCTATTATTAAGAGTTAGTTATTTTCGCTCACCTCATATTTTTTTTTATATTCTGTGGACTGTAGATGCATTCTATCTAAAATTCTAGATACATAGATGCGACAAAACTGTAGTCTGCAGAATTACAATGCATTGATGATGTCGCATAGATGCAATGAAACTATAGTCATCATCATCATCATCATCTGCATTCATGGATTAGGTCTGTTGACCCGTTCCGACTTAAGCCAATCTCTTTCTAGGTCTGCCCACATCTCGGGTGCCTTTAGGTTTGTATTTTGTTATTTGTTTCAGATATCTATCTATCTTCATTCATTCTGTCTATGTGTTGCTTCCATTTTTGTCTATATGTATCTATTTTATCAGTTATTGCAAATATTTCAAGTTCCTGTCTTATTTCTGTGCTCTTGATTCTGTCTTCCTTAGTGCACCCTTTAACAGATCTCAAAATTTCATTTCTGCCGCCGTTATCCTACTTAGATCTTGTTTTTTATGTATCCAGGCTTCTGATCCATAGAGCAGTACCGGTACTGCCAATGTTTTATAAAATTTCAATTGGGTCTCTCTTGTTGTTTTATTATTTAGTGATCGTTTTATCGTACCACATATTCCCTGGAATTTTTCTATTTTATTAGTTATATCATTATCATAATTAAATTAAATGTCACATCCTAGATAATTGAGATGGTTCACCTGTTCTATCATTTTGTTTCCTATTACTATTTTGGATCTGATTTGATTTTTGCCTTGGAATGCCATTACCTTAGTTTTTTATATGGATATTTTGAGATTATGAAAATATAGTCTGCAGAATACAAAAACAATATGGGGTGAATCAAAATAACCTCATAGTGTTATTTCCTACAAATACCAAAATGGAATAAACATGAGGCGCTTAGAATAGCAAGGGCATATATGCAAAAGAGCAGTTTTGAGAAAAACGCGTTTAAAGTTTCACAAACGATTTCTTTATATCGTGTGACATAGCGTATCAGTCAATGCAAATAATTTAAATATTGTGTTCCATAGTAGTTTACAATTCGGATGAAAGAAGATGGTTGAAAGTGTATATTGTAATAATAAAAAAAGTGTTATTTTTGTTGATACGTCCTTGCTATTCTAAGTGCCTCATACCACTGAGCAACAAAAAAGAAACTTCTTTTTGTCTCAGAAAGGAAAATATGTGATTCTGATAATAATTTTTCTCCTGAATTCAAATATGATATTGGGTTTTCTCCATCACGCAAGGTTTCCAAGAGACTGGAATTTATAATTTCAAACACTTTAATATTTTCTACATTCGCAACTATACAATATTCGAACATTTGGACTCACCTAGAAATTACGAAATTACGATTTTATGCTATATTTCGCCTGTGGAGCATCCCTCTTGATGGTCCAATAATAATCGGCCTGCATATTAGGATTCCATTTGCCTTGATATCTCTTTTCCATAGTTGAAATCTCCTGAGTTAGCTCAGTTGATTGTATTTTACAATGGACAAATTGACGAAAAAAATTATTAAAAAAATAATTATATAAATCCATTAATTGAAAATGAAATAAAACAAACTGTGGGCGATGGGGAAATTCCGAATACATATTTGAAAACACGATAAAAAACTGCATTAATGCAACTATTGGTACTCATGAGACAAAAATCATGTTGACCAGTGTAACTTCAATCTTTTGTCATCTTTTTGAAACAATAGACACAACTTATTTGTTAAAAAGAACTTCATAATATTACTTCCTATTGTAATTTCACATTACATTATTTCATTGGTTTAATTCCTAGAAAATATTCTATTTAATAATCAATTGATTTGGTGTTTATTTGATGAAAATCCATATTTATTTAATTAAATGGAAATAAAACAACGTTTTATATGATTTTCATATTTATAACAATATAAATTTGTAATACTAATAAAATGCATTGTTAAAACCGTTGAGGTGGAGAGTCATACAATAAAATAAGTTAAAATATACATTCTTAGGTAAAATCCGTCGTCCTCAACTTATAAAATACGTAATCTTTATGCCTGTAGGCCTTTCAGAACATCCATTCCATCTTCAGCAGGTCAATCTTCGCTACAACATCGAGTATGATATTTGATGTTGCTGGTCCTAATGTGGCTCTGTCACGACAGAATAGCATCAACCATCATACTGGATGTTGTAGCGAAGAGTGACATGCTGAAGATAGAACGGATGTTCTAAAAGGCCTACAGGCATAAAGATTACGTATTTTATAAGTTGAGGACGACCGATTTTACCTAAGAAGGTATATTTTAACTTATTTTATTTTATAAATTTTTAACAGCTTCAGACATGATTACAAATGAATGAATTTTATTCTATTTAATAATACTGTAATAGTGCTCAACTTCCATTTTTTGTTCTGTGACACTGTACTTTTGTTTTCATTCCAGCACATGAAAGTAAAAAATCATGGACTGCATTCAGAAACAAGTGTATATGAACCTCTGATTTAATATCTGTTTAGTTCCTTCTTAATCCTCCTCAGGTCCCATCATCATCATCCTCATCTTCTTCTTGGCTATCTTGGAGTACTGGATATCGATGGGGCGCGTGGTGTCGTAGAGGGAGGGAGCCTGGAGTATAATGAGGCACGTTCCCAGGATACAGGCCACTGTGAAGATCCAGAGGAACAGCCGGTCCAGGACCATTGCCACATATTTCCAATCTTCCTCCACCTGCATTGTAACAAAACCAACAACCCGTAATAAAGATAGAGCAAACCAAAACACACTTTTCCTATCTCAGTAGAATGCAAATTATAATAAGCAATGCCACGAGTGATTTCCAATTTATCTAGAGGATTTGGAAATCAAGAGTGGCATTTGTTAGGACTATTTAACGAATAAAATTATTCTGTTTACTCACAAATCATTATTTAAATATCCATCCATCAATAGTAAATCTATATAGTTGTTTTAAAATATTTATATTTTTAATGTAAACATCGATGTTTGAAAACAAATGAGAAAAAGTTTATTATGTTTCATTTGTTCATCCACTGCAACCAGATCATATTATTTATTGCCAAATAGGATGACAATATTGTAAGAATGCACCTTAGTGGAGACAAAAATGAAACACATCGAACTGTTTATAACCAACATTATATGTTATTAATTAATTTCTGATGTCCTATGATGTAAATATGCCAATCATACTTTTGTGGAACGTAAATACCTGCGAAATAATACGTTTAAGAAAGTGAAAACAACGTGTTTCTTTTTATTGTGGTATAATCAATTGCTACAATTTCTTCTAATTATATTCCGCAAGCGGTATCTGGAAACATTCGTGCACTATATATACAATCTGCGAGTCACATGCATTCTAGGATTCTTACACCTTAATATATAAATTGCTATATTCAACGTATTTCTTAGAGAATCAATCACTGCAAAATAATGCTCTGACCTGTTCAGAATATTAAAAAGAAAGAGTTTTCTTTAATATGATAAACTTAAGTTGATAATTATCGGGATGAAACACGACTGTGGTTGGTTGTACAACAAGATTCATTGAAACGTGATTTGTCATTGACTCCCATTTGGGGCACGAGTTAATTAGTCAGGAAAATACAATCAGGTTATTAATGTTTAAAAATAATATGTAATCCATAATCCTATAAAAAACACAAAAGGACTGAAACAAGGGTGCAGTCTGTCATCAATTGTATTTAATATTTATGATTGAATTTATATTAATGGAATGAAAACAAAAGCTGCAAAAGTATGGGTACCACAATAGGCAACAGATTTTTGCTGACATTATAATTTGCTGATGATCAACTGTTTTTAACACAAGAAAAATTTGATGTGGAATTCATGATAAAAAGGTTGAAAAACACATATGAATCATGGGATCGCACAGTAAATTTACAAAAAAAAAACAGATTATTTGGCAATAGATAGTAACGAAAGAAAAAAAAATTAATGTTGGAAGAAGGAATTCATATAAAGCAAGTGAAGCAAACTAAATATTTGGGAATAATTATGGATAACATTGATGGTATAGGCAAAGAGAACATAAAGCATAGAATCAAATTGAGTAGCAAAATAATATCATCGTTAAATTCCATATGGTGGAATAAGCATATTTGGAGAGACGCCAAAAACATATTGGTAAAACATTGGTGTAGTCTGTTGCAATGTATGGAAGTGAGGTATGGACAATCAATAAGTACTACAAGAATAGACTAATAGCTCTAGAAATTGATTATTTACACAGAAGTGCCAGAAAGTAAAAATCAGAACATGTCAGAAATAAGAAAATTAGAAACATAATGGAAGCAGAAGAAAGTATAATTGAAAGAATTGAGGACAAGGAATTAAAATTGTTAGGACATATTTTAAGAATGGAAGATGAGCAATGGCCGAAACAACTATATCAATGGCAACCGACAAGAAAGAAGAAAAATGTGAGGCCAAAGAAAACATGAGGATAGTAACGCAAGCAAGAGAGATAAGCATTAATGATGATGCCCAAGTTCGTAGGCTTTTGGAAGTTTGGCATGGGAAGACAGCAGCAGCTGTAAAAACCTGAAGATAGATAGAGAGAATAGTAAGTACTTCCAGTAACCAATTTTTTAACCTCACGTATTTTTATGAAGTCTATATTATTGTTAATCATATTTATAAAATAATTATAACTGAAATTTTCTCTTATATATATTGTAAATTCCTTCTGGCTTTTTTCGTGTTGAGACTTGAAAGTAGTTTTGAAGTTCCTTAGGACAGGTTACTGGCCCGACGCTAAGTAGTCCAGTGGTAGGGCTGCTACCTTTTAGTCTCTGGACAGACATTAGGATACCGCATTTACTCAGTTGGCTCTTCCAACTCTTTTGTATGGTAGCGAAGTATGGACGTTGAAACAGAAGGATATACAGAGACTTAGATCTGCTGAAATGAGATATCTTCGGAGGACTGCAGGATACACACTACTAGATCACAAAAAAAATGAAGACATCTTAGAAGAATTACACATGGAATCTTTAGAAAACAAAATTTCTGATTATAAGTCAAGATGGATACAACATGTTCATCGAATGGAAGATCACAGAATACCCAAACTAATGTTAAGATATCAACCTGCAGGAAGAAGAAGACCAGGACGTCCACTCAAAAGACTTCTGGATGATGTTTCTCTTGAGGCCGAAACAGGTCAACAAATGGCCTAAATTCGTGAATGTACTATGATGATGATGATATATTGTAAATGTTTCACTTATATACGTTGCGTTTAGATTGGAAATCAACCAGATATCTCAGTCATTGGCCTAGAAAGCCAAAGATCCTGGGTTCGAGTCCCAGTCTGAGCGTATAATTTTTCACTTCAAATATGATTTATCTACTCGTATCATTGAGATGTATGAAATGGATAATAAAAACATTCAAAGAAACTGTACTGGCTTTATAATGTAACGTAAAATTCCTAAATAAACGTCTTCTTTATAAAGAAGCCGCCATCTGCAAAGATAGAAGCAAAGGTTTCATAGCATATGGTGCGCGGGAATTGACAACGTATATAAGAGAAAAATTGGGTTTAGATTGGAACTCGACCAGATGGCTCAGTCGGTAGAGCATTGGCCTAGAAAGCCAAAGGTCTTGGGTTCGTGTCCTAGTGTGAGCATATAATTTTTATCTTCAAATATGAAACAAAAGCTGTTCTGTAAGACGCCGGTACGCGGAACATCTTGTATAATTTAAGGCTATTTTAAAGATCTTATATGTAAAATTACCATTTTACTTTTTCATGTCCCTTATAGAAACGAATGTGCTCTTCCCAGTGGTGTCAATAAAAATAAGATGATAGCCATATTGAAAACTGTCCCTGAAAAATGCTAAACATTTGCTATTTTTAATTTTATGCTCAGAAGGGGTGTTAGTAAAATTTGAACTATTAACTCATAGAAAGTAATACTGGTGCAGTATAATGTGGACCAGATTGTTAGTTGACAGCCTGAAAATCAAGGTCCCAGAAGTTTCTGCCTTATAGTAAACGATGGTTAAAGTATGGCATAAATCTTCTGTGTCAAACTTTGCAAGCCACGTTCAGACCAAATACCATGAGTAGTAATGATTTCCAAGCACTTTGAATGCTATGGTTGCATTCAGTACAAAAAGTTGTACTAGTATAAAATAATTAAAGGTAATAGACACAACAGTTGAAGCACAAGGTTATATCAAAGTTGACCAAGTTCTTTGTGCTGCATGCTTCATGACATGGCATAGGTCCACTCAGGTGGTCCTAGCTCTGGAGCCACTGCATCAATCGAGCCAAAATTGTGCACAGTAACCTAACAAATACATGTGCACATATACACAAATTTTGACCAAAATCTGAGGTGGTCGAGTGGGGACCCCTAGGACACTTGACATGGAATGACTCTCTCTACAAACTAAAAAATGAGTTCTTAAGGGAGTTCCTTGAGCAATATACTCAACTTACAATCCTGGATGAGTCAGCACTTAAGAAGACATATGCACCAACCATCTACCATTAGAGAGTACAGAAGATAAGAGATGAAATTAAATTTGGTCCAATTTGGGTTTCTATTGACAAAGAAGGTAGCTTCCCGATGCTTTCCACACCAGATATGATACATATGATGATAATAATAATTATGATGATGATCGGATGATTTTCGGGAACCGTTGGGCACTAAGCTTTATGACATATAATTATTGAGTTGGATATTTAACTCACCTCATACTTCTTGATTTTTTGCAGACCGGTTTCTTGGCTTTTGCGCGACATTTTCGATGCGCTCCAACTGTTGTTTGGTGGTTTGCCCATCCTGTAAGTTTACTTCTGCTCCCTCTGATGGCTGACCGATGAACTTCTAGAAGAGGGAGCAGAAATCAACTTACAGGTTGGACAACCGCCAAACAACAGCTGGAATGCATCGAAAATGTCGCGCAAAACAGACGAAACCGGTCTGCATAAAAATAAATAAATATGAGGTGAGTCAAAATATCCAACTCATTAATAATTCAAAGAAATCTCTTCTTCTTCTTCTTCTTCTTCTTCTTCTTCTTCTCGGTTTAGGCTTATTTACTAGCATGTTCCGGCTCCAAATTGCTGGTCTTTCCATCTTTTCTTCGGTCTTCCCAAACTTCTTCTTCCTCGTGGTGAATAGTTGTATGCTGCTTTTGGTATTCTATTCTCAGTCATCCTTTGCCAAGTGTTCTTTCCAGTTTGTTCTGTATTTCTCTATTGTTGTGTTCAATTCCTCTACTTTTAATTGATGTCTTATTTTTGTGTTGTGTTTTTTGTCTGTTCTTTGATATCCTGCTATTGGTCTGAGGAATTTCATTTCAGCAGCTTATATTCTGGCGGACTGTTGTGTTGTCACTGTCCATGTTTCGGATCCATAAGTAATAATAGGCACTGCCATTGTCTTGTATAATTTCATTATAGAGTCTTTCCTGGCTTTATTTTTCAAAGTTATTTTTAGCGTTCCTGTCGTATAATTAAACTTATTTAGTTTGTTATTTATATCTGTTTCCGCTGTGTATGGTATTTCGCAACCTAGGAAGTTATATCTTACTACTTGTTCTATTGGTTTATTTTCTAATATTATCTTTGTCTGAACTGGATGAGCGCCCTTGAAGACCATTGTTTTTTATTTTTGCGAGGATATTTCCATGTTGCATTTTTTTTGCTATTAAAATCTGGTCATCTGCAAAGGCTACTGTTTTTATTACTATTTTTTCTAAATTAAATCCCCCAGTCGTCATTTGATTCCATGATCTTATCATATCGTCGAAATAAATGTTAAAAAGAGTGGTTGATAGTGGACAACCTTGTCTAACTTCTCCTGTTATATGTATTGGTTCCCTTTGATTTATTTTTATTTTTGTCTTCTCATACATTTTCTTAATTACTGCTATCAAGCGTAGTGGAATTCCTTTTTCACTTAATATGTTCCATAATTTTGTTGTAGACGCTTTATCAAAGACCTTCTTATAATCTATAAAGAGGATGTGTTGAATTCTCTTCGCTTCTATATTATTTGTTTTAAAGTGAATACGTTTGTTTGTGCAGCTACTTCCTTTCCTAAATCCTGTCTGCTCTTCTGATATTATTGCGTCTACTATAGTTGTTAATCATTGGTTGATCATTTTTGCATATACTATTTTGTATGCTGCACATAGTAAGTTTATGCCTCTACAGCTTTTGGCTTGTTTTATCGCCTCTTTTTTAAATATTGAGATTATATTTCCAATTTTACATTCTTCTGGTACTGTACTTTGTTTCCAGCACTTGTTATAGAATTTTAATAATCTTTCTTGAAAATTCTAGGGGCATTTTTCATCAATTCAATGTTTATATTGTCTATTCCGTAAGAAATCTCATAGCGTCATTTCCCACATATATTAATTCCTAACATTTGTATTACAAGTGAGGAAAATTCCTGAAAAAAAGTCACCCAGGAGCCTATCCCGACTGGGGATCGAACCCGGGTCCACTGCGTTCAAGCCAGCACGCTACCTCGAGGCGACAGCGATGCTTATCATTTCAAATATAAATAAATTAATATGCCGTTTGCTTATGTTATGAAGATTACACACAAGTTTCAATGTGGGAGACAATACTAATGTAGTTAGATAAAGACATAATAAAAACAGCTTAATAGAAAATTTACCATCCACGCATAAATTATAGAGATGCATAACAAAGAATTTTTAACGTAGGAGCGCAAGCATTGGGTGTTTTTATGAAGCTGATAACGCGTTCCTATAGCAATAACATTCTCTCTGACGCAACTAGAGAGATTATAAAGTTGATGTTCGTAAATCCTGCATCTCACGCCTGGGGAAATGAAAATAATACTACGTTCATCAAAATATTATTTCCAAAAACACAAACACAAACAATTGTGTTATTACATGACAATTTAGGTTCTGGAATACCGTGACAAGTTCAGAATGATGTTTGGGTTCATATCAGGGCCGGAGTAGAAACACCAAACTTGACAAAACTGTTTTACTAAAGTTTCGTCGGTTCCGATGAACTAGTGATTATAGAGCTCGCCTCTGATTCGGAGGTTCGCGAGTTTAAGTCCATCCGGAGATAATGCAGTTTTAAGGACATAAAAATCCTGAATGTGGCTTCCTTCGGAGGGAAGTGAAGTCGTGGGTGTCCTGTATACGGCACGGGAAAGAGTCTTCAAATCAAGAGTGGCAAGGACTGTTTAACGAATAAAATTAAGCTCTTCACTAAAAATCATTATTTAATTATAGTTATTTTAAAATATTTATATATTTAATGTAAATGGCGATGTTTGGAAACAAAACAGAAATGTTTGGTTATGTTTAATTTCTTTATTCACTGCAAGTTGATCAGATCATTTATTGCCAAATAGGATCGCAATCAGCGATAACCCACTGGATCGTCTATATCTTCATTCTGGAAAAGTCAATTCTCGTAACTTCCTATCGCGAGGAGATGAAACTGGGATTTTGGAATGTTCTTAGTATGGTATATATCAGAAGGCAAGAGGCTCGGACCAGTCAGTCGTGTTCGAATTGTGGACGAGAGTGGAAGTGACCTAAGTGCGACAGGAACTGTTTTAATTGAAGACATCAGTGAGTATGAGGAACTGGGTGATAAAATAAACATTACAGACGAGACTTTATTAGCAGCTAATTATTTGTGTGAAATTAGTAAAATATTGTGAAAAAAAATAAAGTACTACCAGTGGCAATGTATGGAAGTTAGGCCTGGGTCCTGAAGGGGGGGAAGGATAAGCGGAAATGAGATTCCTATGGGCTGTGAAAGGTTGTACAAGAAAATAACATATTAAAAATTAAAATATTATAGAGGAATTAAAAGTACGTAAAACTGACAATGACACAACAACATGCCAACAGAATAACTGGAGTTAAAATGGATTTTGGAGAAGATCTGCCAGAAAATCTACTCTGGAAAAAATTAGAAACGCAGAAATTAGAAAATGGATGAATGCAGAAAGAGATATAATGGGTGAGATTGAACACAGAAGGCTAAAATGGTATGGACACGTAAGAAGAATGCGAGATGGAAGACTACCAAAGGCTATCTATGCATGGAAAATTGAAAGAAGGAGTAGAAAGGGAAGACCAAGAATAACCTGGAAAAATAACATTCATAATTCAATGAGGAAATTTGTTGTAATAGATGAAGACACAGAGGACAGAGAACGATGGAGAACTTTAATTAAGGGAAATTTGTGAATATGTACTACAAACTGATAGTCTGTAAGTCCGTAGTTATTTATGTATTTTTTTTAAATTCATGTTAATTACTAAGATTGGTTGGTGAGAACCCTGAATGATGAGGAAAATTCTCAAAATAAAAAAAACTAGAAGTATAACCACTTATTCATCAAATAGAAGAACACAGGAACAATTGGATAGAACATCTGCAAAGAATGGCAGAGGATAGGATACCAAAGATGGACTGATGTATAATCCTGGAGGACGAAGATCGATAGGAAGACCAAGAAAGCGGTAGGTTGAACAGATGTGAGATCGGAACAGGCAAAGACCTAATCCGTGAAGTTGATGATGATGAAATTACGGAATTTGATATAAACATCTTCGAAATTAAATGTTTTCCATCAACACCTCCATTCCTGACAATATATAATACCTTTCACATAAATCTATGACTATAATATTAAAAGGTTATTTAAATAGGAAAATTGGAAGTTCTACTATTTTTTTCCAGGAATGAGGACATTCATCGAATATGCTAACCTAAACTGGTTTTAAACTAATAATATTGAACAAAAAACATATATATTTGAAGAGAAAAACTTTCGCCTAGACCGGGACTCGAACCCGGGACCCTTGGCTTTCCGGGCCAAGTGCTCTACCAACTGAGCTACCGAGGCGAGTTACGATCTAGACGCAAACTTTTCTCTTATGTACGTTGTAATTCCCTCGCGCCAAATGCTTGAAACCATAGCTTCTATCTTTGCAAATGGCGGCTTCTTAGTTAAGAAGACATTTATTGGGAATTTAACACTACTTTATAGCCACTAGGGCTTCTATTGACGATTTTATTATTAATTTAACACTTCTCATTGAAGGATAAATTATATTTGAAGAGAAAAATTTTCGCCTAGACCGGGACTCGAACCCGGGACCCTTGGCTTTTACAACGTACATAAGAGAAAAGTTTGCGTCTAGATCGTAACTCGCCTCGGTAGCTCAGTTGGTAGAGCACTTGGCCCGGAAAGCCAAGGGTCCCGGGTTCGAGTCCCGGTCTAGGCGAAAATTTTTCTCTTCAAATATAATTTATCCTTCAATGAGAAGTGTTAAATTAATAATAAAATCGTCAAAAAACATATAGTCAATGTACGCATTTTGCCAATTAAAAGAGTCAACATATTTCAACAGCAAAGCTGTCATTTTCAAGACTAAATATTAAGTCAACAGTTTCGCTGTTGAAATATGTTGACCCTTTTAATTTTTAATTGGTGAAATGGGTACATTGAATATATGTTTTACTATTTTATCTCCAAGAAGATCGTTTATTAAGAATAACACTGAGTTTACCAGTAACTGGATAGTTGTTCTAAATAGTTGCATCGTTTTGGCTCATTTCTTTCTCTGGAAAGTGGTCTCGTTTTAAAGAGCTTATGGTATCGCTGTCTTACTTTAATTGGCTGAGTGAATAAAAGTAATGAGTGATTTTAATCAAAATTACAGTGGGAGGAAACACTATGAGGTATTTACATAAATGAATGAGTTGGAGAGAATGCTTTAACATCTCATCTCCTAAAGTTGCGTGTCTTCACGATACCGGTAAGTATAGTTTACTTTTGAAACCGGTATCGGTATTATGAGGAGATGTCAAAGCATTTTCTCCAACTCATTCATTAATGAATGATTTGTTACTGCTATTTAATAAGTACGTAAATTTGTTTATTAAATGAATGTTGTACTTACATTTTCGAATTTGTCTTTATTCTTGACGTGTTGAGCAATGAATCTGGCGTCTTCGATGGTTTTTTCCATCTCGTGCGTCGGTTTATCGAATGTAGGACTCTGGTCATGAGCGCCGCACACCGCTGCGGCACACCCAGGGCTGAACAAGTCGTCATCAGCCCCTGGGAGCGGTAGGGGTGGCTCCCCGAAGCAAGGTGCTCCTCCTTCAAACCGGGAAGGAGGCAATGCAGGTATACCATAGTCCTCACTAAACCTTTTACCTTCGTATGACATATACTTGTCCATGTCCGACGACACGTCAAACACTCCCGTCAACACACCCTCAGGGGGTTTTAATTCGTCTTCCTCGTCTTCCACAGAATCGTCTGACTTGGGTCTCTCTATTAACAACACCTTGGGCAACAACTGAATGAACAATCTGTGGACCCAGGGTCGCATCCTGTGGGTCACTGGCGACCGGAAATTCACGTTGAGCACGGCGATGGTGACCACCACAGAGAGAGTGACGAGAACCATGGTGAAGAGGAGATACTTTCCCAGGAGAGGTACCGTTAGGGATGTCGGGGGGATGATTTCGGCGAGCAACAAGAAGAACACGGTGAGAGAGAGCAGGATGGAGATGCAAAGAGACACTTTCTCCCCCGAGTCGGAAGGCAGGTAGAACACTAGAACTGACAGGAAGGATATCCCAACACACGGGATGATGAGGTTCACCGTGTAGAACAGGGTCTTCCTGCGCAGTGTGATGTTGAAGATGATGTCTGGATAAGGCTCTTCGCAGCAGCTGTAGAACTTCTCGTTCCGGACAGCGGGCACTCTCATGATGTCCCACTCCACCGACAAGTAGTAGTCCTGCAGATCGATCCCCATGTCTATCGTGTCTGAGTCGGGAGACTGGGCAATGTGTCGTAAGTCAACCTACCAAATAACAAATACATCTGTTAAATGTAGACACACACATTCAGCATTACAGTTGATTCATCTACAACAGTAAAAACTGAATAAACTCAATATGAAATCTGCTAGCGTAATGAAACAATCAATTAAATCGCTGAGTTGAAAAGGGAAGAAACTCCAAGTACCCTACTTCTGAGAAAACTAAAAAAAAAACTACATTATTTCTTACAGCTTGCTCTGATAAATGTTTGATAAACTGCAATATTGACCCTCTGTTTACATGGGATGCAAAAATTCATAATATTTGTGTTGCGTATCGCTCTTCGAAGGCAGTGGAGTTTATCTCCTTTTCAACTCAGCGATTCAATTGAATTATGTCATGCATCAACCGACTATGCGCCATTTAAAAAATTGAGATTTTGATATAATCTGTTACACTGGCTCACGAAGTAAATGTATGCACACATTTAGCGCCAAATCTTTAAATACAATCTTATTATTAAAGAAAATATAAAAGCCATCACTCCTATCAGAGATTCTATGTTTTGCAACAAACGGCTATGCAATCAGTTCTTCATAAATGATAATCGAAATTTTGCATCTTGCAGCTAAGCACCAAATGTTCCCGGTCTTACAGTGTTGATGCATAACTTCCAAACAAGGAAACTAACTTGCAATATCCAGTATTGTTAGTTTGGCTCTGCAATAAATAGTGAAGATCGACTTAAACTCTAAATTTTCATAATAGCCCATAGCCGGTTGATGCATAACATCGTCCAGTCAATGTTTTCTAATCGTTCAAATATATTCATGTAGTCGATTTGATAAGTTCGTGTTCAAATATTTGGACAGTTCAATTTGACAGAGATCACTTCCAAAGTTTTTCGCTGTGTTTTCGCTAGTTGAATGTCTATGTCCATTGTCTATTCTACAAATTCTCTTTCGTTCATCTTTCACACCATATAATTGAATGTTCTCAAATGTACATCCACACGAGCCTTACTCTCTTCTCAAAATCTCTCCAAACTTTTATGTGAACGAAATTTTGAGTTCTACAAATACATGTGATCGTCAATTAAATGTAAAGAGTAAAACCAGAGTTCGGTCAAATCATCAGAACTTAAAAAAAAAACAGCTTTGTGATGAAGTCAAGTGTTTGAGGGAGGGGCAGAGCCTCCGAAAAATCTGCCCAAAAAAACACTTCTACATGTCATGAGTAATATTCCATGATTTTTTTTATAATTGGTGAGGACCTATATAAATACTCGTAATTATATTAATTTATTTATCATAAATCTATATTTTCATATTTATTCCTAACTGAATATTCCTATAGAAACTACTACTTTTTAAAGATTCTGAATTTCGTAGTACATCATGGAGAATAAAAATATAATATATATATTTCGATGTTATAATTCATTTTTTGACATTGAGCAATGTGCAAACTTAATATGACATGAAAAGAAAAATAAATGCTTGGACGGGGGTTTGAAATATAACATCTAAATAAAGAAGCATCACTGATATAAAGTAAGAATTCTCTTTAATTTGCTTACTAGTTATACTAGCTACCAGAGGGCAGTGAGATCGAGTTCTCACTACCTCTCGTAACAGAGAATATAAAGAAAAATAAATATTTATACGAGGAGTCTTGGTTAGCGTAACTGGTAGCGCACTGAAGTATCAAATTAGAGGTCGGGGCTCAAATTGCTATCCAAGCATCTATTTTCTTTTCATGCCATATATATATATATATGTTTACTAATATAAATAGGCATGCTACATTGATATTTCTAATACAGCCGCCTAAATCATGTTTCATTGAATAACTCAACTCAGTTTCCCCTAATTGTGATCAGATCTGTATTGAATCTTCTAGTTGTATGTGAATTAACAAAAACATTTTTTGCGCGATAGTGCGTTTTGTCGTACTTACAGCAATGGCGACCATGGTTGAAAGTTCAACTTCCTATATTTTGGGATTGCCAACCTAAATAACTATACTGTAATATTACATTTACACCCACGTGCAGGAAGTAAAACCACTGTCCTCTATGTATACTACGTACAATATATATACAAAAAATATCCGAAAGTTAGTGTTAATATACGTTATACGAAACAAATCACTGCATTTTAAATTAAGTGAATTTTATTTGAAACAATATAAAGCAATACATACGGTACTTGCGGCCATTTTATCAATAATTGTTCTCAAGACCTCCTGTTGCTTCAATTAATAAACATTGCCCACACTGTTAACGTTACACAATTGTTTATAATGAACGCAAATATTTCCAACAAAGATATTATTTTACTATTATTTATTATTTTGAAAACACCACCACGCAAAAATTAATGTAAAACGCACGTTTGTGAAGTGATTTACAGAATCTCGGAAATTAAAAACCTCGCTATCGCTCGGTTTTTAAACATTTTTCCTCGATTCTGTAAAAACCACTTCCCAACCTTGCATCGTAATATACAATGGTGAAATTACGCTGTCTGGAACGAAATTCTTATAGAGTAGGATGTAGAATAAATTGTGTATATCCTGGATATATCATTAAAATATACTACGCTAAATTATACTAATACATTTTAACAGGGGACCTCTGCTTCATCGATTATGTCGTAATTATCTTCATGAACCAATTAAATTGTATAGAGCAGTAATCACTGTTAGAAGCGCAAAACATTTCCCATTCTATAGATGAGTTGAGGATCTCTGCTTCAAATTAATTAATGTAACATCGTTTGGAAGAAACTAAAATAATACTTGATTTTGCACATAATTTCTATTTTTAATTTAAAACAAAATACAGTGAGTTTCACTCGACTTGCGGCCACTAGGGCGAGTTGATGACTAAATGCTTGCAGTCACTTTTCCCGCTATCGGCCGCAGGTCCAGTGAAACTCACTGTAGATAGCCTCCTTTTATCCAATATTGTTTTTATGCATCCCTTGAATTGTTAATATTAGAGCTCATTGGGAAAGCAGTAATACTGCTGAGAATATACGGACCAGGTATCCATCGTATGTCCAAGAGCCGAACTTCATGAAGCACGTCTGTTCGTCGAACGGGAAGTACTCCACATCGATCTCACAGAAGGACTTGTAGATGGCAGGAGGTTTCCAGACCACTTTCCCTGTGTGATGGAGGATCGCCTTCGTCATGATGGTCACCTCGTAGTTCCCGTCAGCACTGAAACAATCCGTAGCATTCGTTTGTCAAACTGTTCTAACAAACCGCAATAATTTACTTACTGATAACAGTTTTTTTTCATGAAATACCGTGTTTGTATTGTTACGTGTAAATTTCGAATTGCGCGGGCGGGGGAGAATGGTGGTCTCGTATTGGTCAGAGTCGCCAATCGCGAGTTAGATGACCCGCACAAACCGGCCGAAGTGTCTGGAGTGTCTTGCAATACGTTTCTACCAACATCTCCCTCCCTTTTCGGGAAAGATCCGTGGCCAGAGGCTTCTAACGGTTGGAAGTATCTCGAACTTAAGCCTGGAAATTTCCTTGTTCCTATATTATAGGGCGGAAGCTGGAGACCAGTCAGTGTTGTGTTGGCAGCGATAAGCTGGGTGTACGAGAAATTGTGGTGAACGGAATCATCAGTGACTGTGAAAATAATTGTGATTGTGATAAAGATTAGAAGAAGATTAATTGTGAGTGAAAATTGTGATTAAAAGTTTATTGATAATTGTGGAAAGAAAACAATATTAGTGTGATCATGTTACGCAGTAAGAAGTTGAAGGAAAATCCTGTCATCCATAGTAACAATATTTTTAGTCTCAAACTACATTCATACAGTTAGGAAATCCGTATAATATTATCAGACATAACTTATATTTTTAAATAATGAAACGTCTGGAAAAAAATGCAGGATATTCTGCAATGAATAAAATATGAAAGAAACTTGAAGGGCGAAAAACGTGGAATTGGAAGAGATACGCATTGTCTACTGGGTCTCGGGTATAAACTCATTCCTAGTTTCTGGATTTTAATTTTCGAAAATCCACGATTCATTAGATATATATGACATCTTTAAGAATATTGTAGCAGTTGACCGGGGGTTAGTTTTCACGTAGTAGTAGTAGTAGTAGTAGGACTTTATTACACAAAAAGTAAGATATTTACAATATTATTTACAAATATGGGTCGCACGGGAAGTAAGCCGTACGTGCTGCTGACAGTCCGTTACAATAAAGTAATAATTGGTACTAGTGTAAAGAAAAATAAACAAAAAAAAATCAATAACATTACAATTACATAACGAAAACACAATAATATTACAATTAAATAATAACACAATAGCATTATACACTAAAAAAACATTAACATTACAATTTAGTATATCTCGTAAATAATCCACATAGATGTCGAATAATACGTATTTCACTTTAACTTTATTTAATTACACAAATTATCACTGAACACACAACTGAGTCCAATAAAGGGTGCAATTGTGAATCCTAACCATCTAGGATCCCACCCAAACACAATTTAATCAAACTCGGTACAGTCGTTTAGGCAGTTTTTAATTTCGGATTTAAGGTAAACCTCCACTTCTAAGTGTCAGGTTTCACTCATTTTTTAGTAATACCTACCTCGGTTCATTTTGTTAGGATATACTGAGTTTGGCTTTGGAACATCAAAACTTGTGACCGCTAGAGCTATTTTTAAATTTTATATTCGGGTAAACTCTAACACCTAATGGTTTTAGGGGGTCCAATTGTGAATCTAGACCATCGAGCGACCCAATCAGATACACACAAAAATGTCATTAAAATCGGTCCAGTCGTTTAGGAGTAGTTCGATGAGAAACATGCGTACAGAAGAATTATATATATTAAACCTTCTGCTTTGAAATTAAACATTTCACAAACATTTCACTAAAAATATTATACTATTACTAATTTCAAAGTCAGTCTAAATGAGATACGATATAGAATCACTACCAGTGAACAGGATATATTAGATTCAGGTTTACATATACTTGGGAACATGTAATGTTGTCATGACTGTTGAGAAACACAAGACGTGCTAATCCGTTTAATAGCAAAGCCAGTCCGGCTTTTGATCCAGACTCGCTTCCTAATTCAATTCTCAGTTTAATTCGTGCGGCGCATGTCCTTCATTATGTTATTACATACTTGTAATACAGTACATGGTTTCCTGTATGCTCACCTTCAGACCTGTACATGAAAACATTAAGATTTTCTTTAGTTTATATGTGGCAGTAAGTGTAATCCTGGCACACAGGATTTATCAAGGGTTTTATCTACATTACAGTAATTATTCTTCAGCCCAAATGTATTTTGCTCCATCACAGATTTCTATCCTCAGCATCTTCTTCTTTGAGGTCTCTGCTGATCATGGTTCTTCTCACTTTACCCATCCATTGTTCCCTGGGTTAAACCCGCCGAAGCCTGTCCCAAAACCAGGTTGAAAAAAGGGCGAGGGGAGGAGTAACAACCTCGTTAAAAAAACCTCGGTTCAGCTTGCCCAGCTGATAGTACCCAGTACGGGCCCCTGTCTAGGGAACAGACACTGCTGTCTTGTAGGTAGACGTAGAGTCGTCAAAGGGTAGGGGAGAAAAACTACGAAAACAAATAACCTGGTCCTCCAGGTTAGGGGTTGTTGCGATAGGCTAGTTCCTCTTCTTATAAAAAATCAAGCAATGCTAAAAGGCCCAAATATATATATTGCTGAACATAGGAATCACATTGATTCAATATTACAAAAATATAATAAAATGAAAGGGTAACAAGAAGACATTTTGGTAAACAGATGAGGACAGATACATAACATCACATCAAAAGCTGCTCTAAAATACGGAAATGAAATTTGGATTTCAAATAAAACAAATTCTCATAAACTTACAGTAATCCAAATGTGCTTCTTAACCCATTCACTTCAGGTTTAAAGGCTCAATGCATTTCCCCAGAAACCGAATTTAAATCACCATAAATTATATTGTCTCTTTTCATAAATTAAAAACGAACAAAAGTAACGGTACTTGATATCACATTCCTCTACTATTCACAAATGTTAACAGAAGATTACCCTGTCAAGGATGTACAAAATATTGCGAAATATATAATATTCAGAGTTAAGCGAGTGTACCTCGTCTTCTGAGGTGAATGGGTTAAGTTCACTGTTAGGAGTTACTGAACTGGATCACCAAAAGACCACTATTATCAGAGAAAAACTTGGAGTATCAAGTTTAAATGAATATATAGAAAAATACCAACAAGAATGGAAACATTCATCTGTGAGGAATGGAAAGAAATATACTTTCAAAATTGGCATTCCAATATATTCGAACTGGACATAAGGGACCAAGGAAGACCAAAACATCGATGGAAAGATCAAGACCATCTTCGTTAGGTTTGCCGTCACAGGCCACATGGCCTAAAAAGGATTTGTTCACACACACACACACATATATATATGTTATAATTATAACATCGATAAACCGTCACTGCTATAAAGTAAAAATATTCTCTTTAATTTGCTTACTTGTTATACCAGATGGCAGTGAAGACCGAGTTCTCGCTACATCTCGTAATAAAGGATGATATATATAGAAGAAAGATACATGTTTGTATTGGATTTTCCCGGTGGTATAATGGATAGCACGCTGGGGTACCAATCCAGAGGTCCGGGTTCAAATCCTGTACAGGCAATTATTTTTCTTATGTTATATATATTAGTGGCGTTTATGGTCTTGGTCCACTTTTTAGTGGACAGCCTGAAGATCTTCTCCCTCGAGGATGTTAAGTAGCATTTGGCGTGGTGTCCTCCCTCAGTGGACAAAGCAGAGTTTCTTGTTTTACTCTGCCCCTCGTTATATGATAATGTATTATCACAACCAAAAGTTCAACTCAGAGAGGAAAGGTAGTTATCACACAAGAAGAGCAAGTTTAGTTCACAAGCTATTCTTTTTATGTGAATTGCATTCCTATTTTAAATTTACGACAAGTAGAAAGTCCACTGTTGAGGCTGGGGTGACGCACCGGGTCAAGTATCGATCCCCTGTTGGAATTAGTTCTCTGGGTGATGGATTTTTTCGGGGTTTCGTGTCACCTCTAAGACAAATGTCAGAAGAATAAGGTTCAAACCGTCCCGAACACCATACGGCCATTATCATAATGACCATATTAAGTATGAATGTTGTGTATCGTCTTAACGTTGTGTTGTCTCGGAAGAGGCCTTGACATTTAACTGATCACTCATTCGGGAAGGCCCTCCATGTCTTTGTTCTAAAAGGTATGTGTGTGATCCACCAGTTTGATATTCCTTTCCCTGGAGCTCATGGCCACTGTAAAGCCCGTGTGGTGAGTGGCACGTACAAAATAACTATTTGTTGAGAGGTTAAACTTGGATAAAAAAATAATAACACTATAAATAAATAACAGAAATGTCTATTATAATGAAGTGATAAATTATATGAGAATATTATATACCAATTGTCCACCGCTGTGTTCTTGATGTAGCGTGCTGCCTTATCACGCAGCGGGCCCGGGTTCGATTCCCGGTCGGGAGAGGCTCCTGGATGAGGTTATTTTCGGGGATTTCCTCACCTGTAAAACAAATCTCAGGAAGCTTAGGGCCTAACGGCCCACGAAAATCATCCGACCATCATCATCATAATCATCCTTATCATTATCATCATCCTTCACCGGTGTGGAAAGCAGCGGGAAGCTATCATACTTACAATTCCCTAGTAAAGCTGCAAAGCATAGCATGAAAATGCTATGATTGCAGTGAAAGACCTGCCTTCGGGTAAATTACTATGGATGGATATACCAATTTACATAATACTACTGTATTCTATAATAATTAGGCGGTTCCATGGCGCAAGCATTTAGACGCTCGCCTCTCACCGCTGGGGTCGCAAGATCGAGTATCGATCATTCCATGTGGGTTTCGTGGTGGACGAAACGGAGCTTGGACAGGTTTTCTCGGGGTTGCTCCCATTTTCGCCTGCCACAAATTTCATTCCACCATTTCTCCATACTCACCTCATCCATTTCATTTCATTTCGTTCTTATTTCTCTATTGTGTTTTTGTCTTTTCTTTGATATCCTGCTGTTGGCCTGAGGAATTTTGATTTGGAATTCAAGACCAAATTAAAGTAGCAACATTGAATGTCATAAAGAAACCGAAGTGGAAAAAAAAACTTAATGTAAGCTAAATGCTCATTAAAAAAACAATAACGTATTCATTTCTTGTTCGTACAAATTAAGGACTAAATATAATATCTGTCTCTGAAAAAAAAAAACTGTGTAAAGTACACAGCAAAACATAGAGTCTAACACATTTACAAGATAAATTAAGCAGTCATTTTACCCATAATTAATGATTTGGATCAAAAGTAAACCATGAATAAACTGAATACACTTTTTTGTTTGGAACTAGCGAATACCCGGCGTGCACTGCTACGCCTAAATAAATGAAAATTGACGTGTTTTTATGTTTAGTTGAATAAGTATAATGAAAATTAGTTATAAATTTATATTTTTAGATACCCCCTGCTGATTACCCGGCGTTGCCCGTGATTCCAGTTATCCCGATCTTCTTGATATAAATGAGCTGAAATACGAAAATTCATGTGTTTTATGTTTAATTAAATAAGTATACGGAAAAATGTATATCGTAATTATTTTTAGATACCTCGTGCTGTTTATCCGGCGTTTTCCGGGAATCTACTCATCCCGATCATCTTGGCATAAATGAGCTGAAATACATAAATTAAAGTGCTTAATATGATTAGTAAATAAGTGGAATGAGAAATAATTATAAATGTATATCGTAATTATTTTAAGATTCCCCGTGCTGATTACTCGGTTTTGCCCGGGAATCTACTTATTCCGATCTTCTTGGCATAAATAAACTAAAAGACAAAATTCGTTATTATGAGTTATCCGTAAAATAGGCCTAATACCCGCCATGTGCTGCTTATGGTTGCACAGGAATCTACGCACTTGTTCCGATCTTCTTGGCATCAATGAAGACAAAATTGGTTCTTCTGAGTTATCCGTAAGAGATAAACATATGCTGTCGCCGACTTTTTTCTAGAGCTTTTTGAGATATTCAATTCTGTGTACATTAATGTTTTGTATTTGTTATGGTTTAGGCAGCGTAAGCCATTTAACCATCCAACGAGCTACTTTTTTCACGTTTTCCACTACAAAGGACGATTTTTAAGATTGTAGGAGTTGAGTATAAGAACTCTCTTAAAGTCTATGCTCATCCCGGGAATCTCCTCAACATTTTGCATAAAGCCCCATCACAGTCGGATCAACGGTACGGCCGCGCATAAAGTATGAACAAACAAACAAACATTAACTTTTATATATTAGATATTCAGAAAATGTTGAACATTTACTTTCTAGAGACATGTTGAAAACAAAATGAACATTGTTAGCCTAACATATTCCAGAACTATTCACTTTTAGAGTGGGGTGTGGCCAAGAAAGAGATAAGGATTGAGTAACTAAACACGATTTCCAACGTAATATTGTTACTGATTAGAGATACGTGAATTACAAAGACATTTGCATGCTGAATCGGCCGCAGTGGACCAGTGGTTTTGCTCCTTGCCTCTGGTCCCGAGGGGCGCGCTTTCAAACCCGGCCGGGGTCGATGGATTTTTTTAGGAAGGAAAAATCCAAGGAGCAAGTCCTCCAGGAGGGACTTTAAGCCGTGGGTACCGACTCTCAAGATTTTGAGGTTCGTAAAAGATCCTTAAGCCTGAATAAAAAGGCCTCTGAGCAAAATTTACCGATCTCAACGTCCTAGCAATACCTTAGTTGTCAGTTAGATGTCTCATTGTGTCGGTGTTTTGACCGCATGTCATTCATGACTTCTATGGGTAAATAAGGTAACTAAAATTAACTTGTTGTAGCAAGTTCTAACAAAGGAGTTCAATAATGGTTCAACATTGCGCTACGCCATTAAAAATAAATATCATAATAACAATTTTCAAGTTGGAAGCCGGAGTTCGAAATTCCTAAAAATTACACTTATACGAATGTGTCTATATGGCACAAGGACTAGGGTACGAGTAGGCAAATAATCTTTAGATACTTTTGAAATTCGCAATGGGTTGAAGCAAAGAGATGCACTATCTCCTCTACTATTTAATTTTGTACTTCAACGTGCCTTCAAATTTTTAGAGGATGAAGAAGGCCTACAACTCAATTATATTAATAAGCTGTTAGTTTATGCTGATGATGTAGTACTATTGAGCGATAGCGAAGAGATACTAAAGGCCAACACGCACACTATTGAGTAACACTAAGAAATAGGGACTAGAAGTAAATATCAATAAAACCAAATATATAATTAAATGGCACAAAGAGTAGGGTGCTTGTAGGCAAATAGCTTTTAGATACTTTTGAAATTCACAATGGGTTGAAGCAAGGAGATGCACTATCTCCTTTACTACTTAATTTTGTACTAGAGTATGCCATCAAATCTTTAGAGGATGAGGCAGGCCTACAACTCAATGTTATTAATAAGCTGTTAGTTTATGCTGACGATGTAGTACTATTGCGCGATAGCAAGGAGATACTAAAGGTCAACACGCACACACTATTGAGTAACATAAGAAATTGGGACTGGAAGTAAATATAAATGAAATTGAATATATGGTCACACATAGAATTTCAGTATATAATGGAAATGGACAGCTAATGACAAATGAGGGATATTTTGAGGAAGTAGCTGAGTTCAAATAACTAGGAACAATAATCACAAATAGGAATGAGATGCACAAAGGAATTAAATACAGACTCAATTCTGGAAATGCGTGCTATTATGCATTACAGAGACTCTTGACGTTCCAACTCCTTTCAAAAAACGTTAAACTGAAAATATATAAAACTATTATTCTACCAGTTATATTATATGGATGCGAAACATGGACTGTTACTTTAAGGGAGGAAAGGAGATCACGAGTATTAGAGAATAAAGTTCTTAGGAAAAATTTTGGATCAAAGAGAGATGAACAGACAGGTGAATGGAGAAGACTACTAAACAGTGAACTACATGGTCTTTATAGGAAGCCAGATTTAATAAGAACAGTTAAGTCTCGTAGTCTGCGATGTGCAAGACATGTGGCACGAATGGGGAATGAAATATGTGAATGGAAGCTTCTTGCAGGAAAACCAGAGGGAAAATGCCCAGTTGGTAGACCAAGAATGAGGTGGGAGAATAACATTAACTATGATTAGAGGAAGTAGGTTATACAGGGAATTATTGGAAAACATTACTTCAGGATAGGGATGCATGGAGGAGCTTATGTCCTCGCGGCCATGAACCTACGGGTTCGATAGTGCCAATGAGTTAGTTATTTAGAAATAGCACCGGATCTTGAGGGTGCCAATGATTATCAGGGTTACTGGAAGTTTATTAGTGTATGAATAGGTATATTTGTATTTTTGACAACAATTCCAAAAATTGTGTTCACTTACTTGTTGTAAAGAACAATGTCTGGCAGCCAGATGTGCTCAGATGGGACGTGCAGGGTGTCCACACCTCCGTAGTCATCAGGATTCCATTTGAGCTTGTAATCATTCCATTCCTGGAACATTAGAGAAAAGTGTACATTTCAACCTATGTGTCCAGTACAATGAACATGTTTTAGTCCATTTGCTTCAGGTTTAAATGATCAATAGGCCTACATTTTCCCAGAAACCGGATTTAAGTTACTGTAAATTATATTGTCCATTTTCAGACATTCAAAACAAGCAAAAGATAGCGGTACTTGAGATCACAATGAGGGTGATGGCAAAACACATTCCTCTACTGTTCATAAATGTTAACAAAATATTGCCCTGCCAAGGTATGTACAAAATATTGCAAAATATATAACAGCAGAGATAAGCGAGTGTACCTCGTCTTCTGAGTTGAGGCCATTTAACTGCCAGCGAGTGTACCTCGTCTTTTGAGGCGAATGGGTTAACTAGCTCTTTAATAGGAGCGTGGTTAGAAACAAAAAAGGTGTCAGAGATTTTTCGCAAAATAACGAGTTTGGTGCAAAATTACTCAGGTTTACATTATAAACATTTAAATGCTAGAGCTGGGTTTGGAATTGGGCTATGCGACTTGCTACAGTAGGTGACGTGCACTCCGGTTTGGCCTTCACGGCACGTGGATGCAGTTAGTCAGCTTTAAGTTAATAATTTAGTGTATAAAAATAATTTTAAGTAGAATTGTGCCTGACGGGTACTTGGCGAATTTATTCACATGTTTCCTGCTGAAGTGTCATCCTCAAGACCTCACTCCCGTCAGCCAGAATGTGATTTCCAGGTACAACGCATGTAGAACCCAGGAAGGATACCACTTTAATATGTTTTAAGGTAAGAATATTATGTAAGTTATATTTTATGCAGTTAAATCGGAAGCCGTGTGCGCGTCGAGTGCGGCTAATGCGGGCTTCGTCATAAACATATTAGAAGAAATATAAATCATGAAGCAAACAAGAAACGATAATATGCTGAACGAGAACACGCCCTACCAGATCAACCCATTATACAATATAATCGTTAAACACAACCAGTACCCAATTAACAGCTTTAAAAATGGAACCGGTTCCGAAAGGCCTAGCTGAATATTTTATACAAATATAATTTGTTGAGGATGACTGCCACAACAGGTACAAATTTTATTATATTAAAATGATTCATGCTTCACCTCATATCCAGTCTTCTAATTAGACCGCCAGTTCTTGGCAGCTTCATCTTCAGAAATTTCTCATAGATTGATATTATGTTGATCAGAAGAACTACTTCTTCTTCCCTCTGTTGGTGGACCTATAAATCTCCGGATCCAATCAGAATCCGCGGGAATTTCGAAGTTCATAATGTTTTCTTTCTTGTTTTTTTTAATGTGTTTTTTCCCCCCAAACCGCGAGTTTGTTTTGTTTTTCTATTTGTTTAATTAGACTGGCCTTTGATTCAAATACATGTTTTCAGACCAAGCAGCAACTGCTGACTTTTTCACTTCACCATTTTTTGCATTTGTAAGATGTTCTTTGACCTTTGTTTTCAAATTTCTTTTCTTTTTTCCTATGTAAATTGAAGCATTTTAATTTAATCTTAAATTAAATCTCATATTGATTTTTCCCATTAAAGTTCAACAAATTTTATTGTTTTTAAATATTTAACAAAACTTATCAGACCATAACTTAACATTATTAACACCTACTATATAAGCTTATTTCTGTAAGTTGTTGAGTTTTAAGTCTAGCTACAAATTGGAAGATGAAAGAGTGCTTTATATCTAAAAGAGCATTTGTATCGACTCTCAGTTCCCTGCATATAGGCCAACTGCAACATTAAGTTGAAGTACAGTGGAAACACTTAAGACTCCAGACGGAGGTAGCTGGTTGGGGGAGGTTGAGGAGTATATTAATACGTCAGGCTACTTATCTCAGATTACAAGTAATCCCTGACACAAGAAACAGCTCTTACAATCCACTATTAAATTGTATAAAACCAGGTGAACTGCATTATGTACAGAGCGTGAAAACTGCTCATGATAAATTATATTAATTTTTAAAGGAAAAAAATAATATAGTAATTAGCAATACAGTAATGCTATATAATTTAGGGTATTTGGTTTAAAGAAAACTATTTATTTCCGGTATGTTTCACTCGAAACAAAAACTAAGATTTTAAACACTCAATAATAATAATAATAATAATAATAATAATAATAATAATAATAATAATAATAGCTTTATTTTACCTGGCAGAGTTAAGGCCTTAAGGCCTTTTCTACCACTCAACCAGGTTTAAAAAATACAAAAAAAAATCTTAAATCTAAATTACAATATATAAAATATAGCAATACAGAAGAAGCCAAAAGAAATTACAGGAAACTAAACAACGAACTTAGAAGAGAAACTGACAAGGCAAGGGAAGAATGGATGAAGCAGAAATGTGAAGAACTAGAGAATCTGGAGAGGAAAGGAAAATATGATTTAATGTACCAGGAAGTTAAAGGCTTGGACTATGGAAAGAAGAGCAGGAAAACTATGTGGCTGATTGAGGACGAAAATAATGAAGAAATAACAGACAAACAGGGAATTATGAATACATGGGAAAAATATGTAGAAGAGCTATATGAGACAAGAAATCGTCCGACTAACTTGGATATAGAAGATGAAGAAGACGTATCAGAAGATGAAAAAGGATTTTCAATTCTGAAGGAAGAAGTTGAACTAGCAATTAAGGAAATGAAAAATGGTAAAGCAATAGGGGTAGATGGAATCCCCATTGAATTAGTTAAATGCTTGGGCGAGGAAAGAAGGAAATTTTGCGTTTATGCAACAAGATATATAAAGAAGGTGAATGGCCCGAAGAATTGACTGAGACAGTGTTAATACCAATACCGAAGAAAAACAATGCAAAGAAATGTAAGGAGTTCAGAACTATCAGCTTGATATCACACTCTGCAAAGATTCTCCTGCGAACACTAAATCGACGTTTACGTTCTACGATGGAAAGCGAATTGGAAGAAGAACAGTTTGGCTTCAGGAAGGAAAAGGGTACAAGAGATGCAATTGGATTGATACGAACAATAGGAGAAAGATATATAGAAAAAGATAAAGACGTTTATGCAGTATTTGTTGACCTGGAAAAGGCCTTTGACAGAGTAAATTGGAAAAAACTCCTGAAGATCTTGAAGAAAATTGGCGTGAACTGGAAGGAGAGGAGGCTCATAAGTAGTCTTTATATGAAACAGCGAATAAAAGTGAAGATAGGAGAAGAAATGTCAGAGGGAAGAGAAATTGGAAGAGGGGTGAGGCAAGGGTGTCCTCTATCACCTACCCTTTTCAACATCTACCTGGAAGACCTAATGAAGAACTGCTTCAGTAATACGGGAGGCGTAAACATGGGAGGAAGAAGAATAAAGTGCATAAGATTTGCTGATGATATGGCTTTGCTAGCAGAAGATGCAACGACATTGAGGAACATGCTGATGGAGCTGAATGATAAGTGCGAGGATTATGGGATGAAGATAAATATAAATAAGACAAAGGCCATGATTATAGGAAAGAAACAAAGGAAGATAAACATGAAGATTAAAGATGAGGCCATTGAGCAAGTGGAGAGCTTCAAATACTTGGGTTGTACTATCAATAGTAACATGAACTGCAGTCAAGAAGTAAAGCAGAGGATAGCAATGGCAAAAAGAAGCTTTCAACAAGAAGAGAAGCATTTTCTGCGGACCTATGGCAAGAGAAATAAGAAAGAGGCTAGTGAAGTGCTTTGTGTGGAGTGTAGCATTATATGGTGCAGAGACGTGGACATTACGACGGAATGAGGAAAAGCGACTGGAAGCTTTTGAGATGTGGATATGGAGAAGAATGGAACGTATAAAATGGACAGACAAAGTAAGAAATGAAGATGTGCTAGGCAGAGTGGGTGAAAGAAGAACAATGCTGGAACTCATAAAGAAGAGGAAAAGAAATTGGATTGGCCACTGGCTAAGAAGAAACTGCCTGCTGAAGGATGCTCTAGAAGGAATGGTCAACGGAAAGAAAGTTAGAGGCAGAAAAAGACATCAGATGATAGACAATATTAAAATAAATGGTTTGTATGCAGATACAAAAAGGAAAGCTGAGTCAAGGAAAGAGTGGAGAATGCTGAGTTTGCAGTGAAAGACCTGCTCTTGAGCAGAACACTATGAATGAATATATATATAAACAATTACAAGTTATGAATACAATACAATTAATATTTATAATGTAATTTGATTTACTCTAAATTAAACGAATTATATATATTATATATATATATATATATATATATATATATATATGTACAAGATATATAAAACACGAGGAAAAGATTAATAACATAGTATAAAATTAAATATATAGAGAAAAATTAATTATTAGACAACAGGTAACTGTATAAGCGTGACTTAAAGGTGCCAAGTGTGCGGCAATAATAATAATAATAATAATAATAATAATAATTATAATAATAATAATAATTTTTATTTTATATACCGATTTTTAATGTTTACATATCTTTCTGTGTTAAAATTTTATTTTTCTTATCTACGCGTCTCTATCCATCCACTCCACGTCCTCCAGTCCTCGTGTTCTCATTCCAGTTCTTATTTCTTACATCTACGAGTTTTGAGGTCTTCCTTTCCTTCTTCTTCCAGATGGACACCATTCCAATGCTTTCCTGGGTAACCTTTCTTATTGCATTAGTCGTACTAGCCCATACCAATTTAATTGCTTATCTTCTAATATATAAAAATGTTTGTTTATTTGTTTGTTTGTTCGTATTTTATGCGCGGCCATACCGTTGATCCGATTGTGATAGGGATTTTTGCAAAATGTTTAGACGATTTCCGGGATGAACATAGGCTATAAGAGGGTTGAAATACTCAAATCCTACACCCTTAAGAATACCCTTCTTGTGAAAAACGTGAAAAGTCCCTTTTTTACCCTTAAATGGCTTACGCTGCCTAAACCATAAGAAATACACAAAATTAATGTACACATAATTGAAAATCTACAAAAAAGTTCGTGACAGCATATGTTTATATTTTACACAACACACAATAGCCATTTTTGTCTTTCATTGATGCCAAGGAGATCGGGATAAGTAGATTCCCGGGCAAGCATGTGCTGCCATACCATTCATCCGATTGTCATGGGGCTTTTTGCAAAATGTTCAGGATTTTCCCGGAAAGGTTATAGGTTATAAGAGAGTTTTAATGCTCAATCCCTTCACCCTTAAAAAGCACCTTCTGTAGAGAAAAAACGTGAACAAATGTCGCTTTTCGTCAGCTTATATGGCTTACGCTGCCTAAACCATAACATATACACAAAATTATTGTACACAGAATTAAATATCTCAAAACACCTCTATAGAAAAGTCCGCGGCAGCATATGTTTATCTTCTAAGGATAACTCACAATAACCATTTTTGTATTTCATTGATGCCAAGGGATCGGGATAATTAGATTCCCGGGCAAGCATAACAGCGCATGGCGAATATTCTTTTATGGATAACTCAAAATAGCAAGTCTTTCAGCTCATTTATGCCAAGTACATCGGAATGCGTAGTTTCCCGTGAACGCCTGGTAATCAGCAAGGGGTATCTAAAAATAATAATGATATAAATTTATATTTGTTTTTCCTTTTACTTATTTAACTAACTGCAAAAACACATAATTTATTTAGGTGTAGCAGCGCACGCTTGGTATTACCTAGTATAATATAAAACAACTGAAAAACAAATGAGTGGAAATTACTTACATTTGCATCAAATTGCAAATAGTAATGTACAATAATACTTAAGAGTTTGATATGATTTTGTTTTCTTTGCAGTCCGGAATATATAAATAACTGGCAGAATAAATTATTGTTTCGCCAATTTAAGGTTAATTATTTACGGCAGAGTAGCCACATTTAATCGAATAACACTTTAATGGTTTCGTTTAGAATTGACACTTACTGTCAGCAAGTCCCAAATAGTAAAATTGACATTACTTCAAAAACTGAAAACAAATTATTGAATCCTGTTTAATTGGACTATATAAACATAATAATATCAAGGAAGACATAAATGAAAGAGTTACAAAATACTAGAAATGTTATTTTTCAATAAATAAAGTATTTAAATTTAAAATATCCGACAAGCGAAACAAAAAGCAGATTGTATAAAACTCTAACACCTAGCGTGCGCAGCTGCTAGTATCTTATATAAATCTACTATTGAATATCTAATATTAATTTTTTTCTCGTATGACAGTATTTCTTACTTTTTCTAATTTTGAACATCTTGCTGCTCTCCTCAAGAAATATATTTCCATCGTCATACGTTTTTGTTCTAAGTTTTTGTTGAACTTCCTAACTTCAGCTCCATATGTGACAGTACTTCTCACTATTGAATTATATATTGGTAACTTATTTTTTCTGGTTATATTTCTGTTCCATAAGACTCCACTCACCATTGCTGTTATTGCTCTACCTTTATTTATTCTGTCCTTAATATCACTTTCTTGTTTATTCTCTTTATCTAGTTTTACTACCAGATACTCAAATTCTTCACATCCTGTAAATATACCTCTTTTGATCTTCTAATATTACATTTTCGGTTTCGGCTCCACTTCCCATATAAAATGTTTTCTTCTGAATTTATTTTGAAACCCCAGTTATCCTATTCGTCCAATAATTTTCTGAACATAAACTCCATGTCTTCAAATACTTGAGCAATTATTATCTGGTCATCCGCAAATAACAGTGTATATATTGTATCTGTTGATCCATCTCCAATTCGTACCCCCATTCCCGAACATGTTTTGTTCCAGTGCTTTATGTATAAATATCTTAAATAATGTGGGCGATATGTTGCAACCTTGACGAAGTAATAATTTATTTACTTGTAAAAAGCTTTACAATCTAATAAAACATCTTCCTGTACCCAAAGCTTTCTATTTTTTTCTTCTTTCTCCGTTCTTCTCTATCTTCCTATTCTAATTCTTCCAGACCTGGTTCCTTAATAATAATAATAAAATAATAATAATAATAACAATAACACTAATAATAATATCGCTTTATTTTAGTTGGTAGAGTTAAGTTCATAAGGCCTTCTCTTCCACTCAATGAACGAATAGTAAAATTATACAAAAATGACATACTTTTTACAATCTTAAAATATTATTAAAATACAGACTAAACAAAAAACAATGATGATGTGATCTAATAATAGCTAATACTAACAAAGACATGGAATATAATAAAATTAAAATAATATAAAAATCAAATAAAGTAAGTAAAGCTTCCTAGATGATTATTTACAAAAAGCTCAATATAGTTGTTTTGCAGTTAAAGTTTAGATCAATGTGAAACTTAAGATATCAGTTGTTCAATGTAGATTTAGCTTTTGTGGACTTCAAAAAAGCCTGCGACAAAATCAATAGAAATAAACTGTTAAAAATGTTAGCTGACAACAATCTACCACAACAGCATATTTTAAATTTATACAATATCTATAAAACAAATTTGATTTCAGTTCGAATCAATATCACACAAACAGAATGGACCGAAATTAATAGGGGCGTAAGACAAGGATGTGGCCTCTCGCCCTTCCTCTTTGTCATATACATGGATAGAATACTCCAAGATTGGTGACGGATGAGACACGGTTCTATCCAAATTAATAGGAACCTAAAATAAGACTACTTGCTTTTTGCAGATGATTTGGTATTAATAGCTTCAACAGAAACAGTTTTACAGTATTCTATACACAATTTTAATGTAATTGCAAAAAGGTACAATACCGGTATAGAAATCAATACAAAGAAAACTAAAGTGATGGCCTTTTGTGGGAAATACCCTATACTTAGCAAAATTGTTTTGGACGATGAAATTTTAGAACGAGTAAATGAATGTAATTATTTGGGGTATAATTTGACATTTCAAGAAAGAACTGATATATCAAAGAAAAAAAATTCACAAAAACAACGGGGATACTTAACAGTATAATAAAACCATCTTTAATACAGAAACACAAGATTACGGCTTTTTAAGGTTCTCGCAAGACCAGTATTAAGATATGGTAGTGAAGCATAAACAATACGAAGAAGAGACGAAAGCCGAATAACAACAAATGAGATGTGATTATTGCGCCGTACAGCAGGTTATACAAAGTGGGACCATAAAAGAAATGAGGAAATGATGGAAGAGTTGGATGTAGAACCCATTCTCTACCATATACAAAACTATCAGAACAACTGGAAAGCCCATTTTCAACGAATACCATCTCATAGAATCCCAGAAGCCATGCTTCGTTATTGTCCCCAAGGCAAAAGATCGCTGGGACGTCCAAAAAAGCGCTGGATGGAAAACTCCATTTTGAGACCGTAACAGGCCACACGGCTAATACTTGCATGGATGAGGATGATGATGAAGATATCAGTTAATTTGTGTTTAAATAAAGATAGTGGTGGGAAGTGAGTTCCATGCTCTAGTCATAGATGTTGTGTAAGATTCAGAGTATAGACATGTCCGTGCTGTGGTATCAAAAATAAATAAGAATCTTGTGATCTTCTTCCTAAATTCTAATGAGCCAATGAATTTTGAAAACGTGGTGGTAATTAACTTGGTAAATATACCTGTAGTTGCCTATAAGTAGGGCTCGGAAGTTAAGGACCTATAAAATGCCTATAAAAGACCTTTAAAAACATCTAAAGATATCCTATAAAATACCTACAAACTGGAAAAAGGACGTAAAAATGTTTCTGTTGCTAACAAGTGGATAAAGACAATGTCGCTTCCTTCACCCTCTGCTAGAGATGGCAACTTCTAAGAAAATTTCAAGTCCAAATACAATAGTTGAGGCGGTCAGTAGGCTGGTGGTTAAAATAACGTGATATTTTTTGAAGGTTCAATAGTTTCTCGCGAAACCGAAGTGGAATGTGAAAAGTCTTAGGAAAGTAAAATTAGATAGTGTTTTAAAATAAGTTGGAATTGAGGCTAGACTCTGTGGATTCTTGAATTATACACATGGAATAGGTGTAATGAAATGAGGGTAAAGTTGAATAAAAAGCCGTTAAGATCTAAAGAAAAGGACAAATAAACCAAAAGACGCCGAAAAAAGGACAAATAAAACTCACCATTTTCTGACCTACAATGACTCAAAATGTGTGTGTGTGTGTGTGTGTGTATATATATATATATATATATATATATATATGCACACATGACATGATAAGAAAAATCAATGCCTGGACGGGATTAGAAACCGGAACTCTGGGTCGGTACCCCAGCGTGTTATCCATTACACCACCAGGCGAATCCAATTCAAACACTTATTTTTCTTATATATGTATTCTCGCGACATCTAGTAATAATGGAGAATGTAATATATATATATATATATATATATATATATGATATGAAAAGAAAAATGAATGCTTGAGTCGGGATTCGAACTTGAGTCTCTAAAGTCTGTACCTTTAGCGCTCTAACCAACTGAGCTACTCAAGAATTCCAATACAAGCATACAATTTTCTTATACATGTAGTATTCTCAATTCACACAAGAGGTAGCTGAAATTGTTCCAACTGCCATCTCGCGGCTAACGTAACAGTTAAGCAAATTTTTAAAGAGAATATTTACTTTATAGCAGTAACGCTTTTATATATAGATATTATAAATATATTATATAATATCTATATATATAAAAGCGTTACTGCTATAAAGTAAATATTCTCTTTAAAAATTTGCTTAACTGTTACGTTAGCCGCGAGATGGCAGTTGGAACAATTTCAGCTACCTCTTGTGTGAATTGAGAATACTACATGTATAAGAAAATTGTATGCTTGTATTGGAATTCTTGAGTAGCTCAGTTGGTTAGAGCGCTAAAGGTACAGACTTTAGAGACTCAAGTTCGAATCCCGACTCAAGCATTCATTTTTCTTTTCATATCATATTTGCCTTCATTGCCAAATGTCAAAAATATATTTATAATATCTCTATATATATATATATATATATATATATAAGAAAAAAAGTGTTTGAATTGGATTCACCTGGTGGTGTAATGGATAACACGCTGGGGTACCGACCCAGAGTTCCGGGTTCGAATCCCGTCCAGGCATTTATTTTTCTTATCATGTCATATTAAACTTGCATTGCTCAATGTGAAAAATTTAAACACACACACACACATATATATATATATATATATATATATATATATATATATATATATATGTGTGTGTGTGTGAGTGTGTGTGAGGGGCTTGGGGCTATAACATGTAAGCCACATATTGTTCTTTCTGAGATATAAGGAGTTTTTTTTCATATACCCCAGGTTGCCTTTCGACATTCCTGGCGTTCTCTCCTGGCATGACGTATTTGTAACCCACTTCTGAGGTTGGGGTGCCTGGAAGGAGGGATTACGTTGCCCTCATGATATGATGGGTGATGATGATAGTGGTGCCCCGGAGAGTTCCTAATCCTAAGCTTAATCTAAGATGAATATGAATGATGATGATTGCGATGGCCATATGATTTCGGGGACCGTTTGAACTTTAAAGTTTTCCTGACATTTATCTTACAGGTGATGAAAAACCCCGATAAAAACCTCACCCAGAAAAACTGTCCCGACCTGGGATTGAACCCGGACCCGCTGCGTGACAAGGCATCACGCTACCTCGAGACCACAGCGGTGGACATATAAGGATTTTAATGTTTGAAAAATTATAAATACTAATTGTGCAATATTGTTGTTAATACATTGTGTATCTATTTATTTTTAACTCATCACTGGCGCATTTACAAATAATATAATGGATATTTCAATACATTTATTTGCTATCATTGTAATAAATGACATTTCTTAACAGAATGTGGCTTATCATATTACTGCCCTAAGCCTTTCATATACAGGGTTTTGCAAAATAAACACCTACAACGGAGGTGAGGTGGTATATTGAGATATGTTGGTCATTTTTAATAAGATATCTATGTCCGGGAATTATGCGTTTTTACACTATGGGTAGCTAACTTCTCAAGAGTTCCGTTAGTTGGATTCCAAGACTCAATACTTGACAATACTGCCAGAGTCACATCAAGTTTTCAAAATAGCTACCTCCCATCTCATTTCAGAACGTACGTCGGCGGTGTAGCGATTGGCGCACGCGTTCAAATACGCCTGGCCTCGTTTGAATTGTTTCTGAAGCAGCGTGGGTTCGGGCTATAAGATCCATACGTGACTCTACTGGAGTCTGATCAACAGACTGTTTCATGTCTCCCCACAAAAAACAGTCGAGAGGATTAAAATCAGGTGATCTCGAAGGCCATGGGACTGGTCCCCCTCGACATGGATACGTGGTATCCAAATGTCTTGTGGCATCGGCATCCGAGTGAGCTGGAGCTCTGTCATGTTGCAGCCACGTTCCGTTGCGAAGTCACGTATCACAGGTTCCGTACCTGTGAGGTGTTGTCACGTAATGAGTCTTCAAATCCTTCGAACTAACACTAATCTTGAGACATAATTAACTAGTCATAGTGTGAAAACGCATCATTTCCGGAGATTGGTACCTTATTAAAAAATGATCAACGTATCTCATATACTCGCCTCCGTTGTCGGTGTTTTTTTTGCAACATCCTGTATATCATGTTCGGCCTCGTCTTCAGACATGAAATAAAATAAAAGGATTTTTTCCTGAACTTCCGAGCCCTACTTATGACTGCAACATTAGGACTCTGACGATATAATGGCATGTGAACTTCAAATATTTGATACTAAATTAACTTACTAAGGGGATAATGTTTGCTCAAATAAGTGAAAACAACATCTTTAATTATAGTAATGAGTTTAATGGTAAATCTGGCATTAACTAACTAACTAACTGGTAATATCAAACCATTTCATGACTGCGCGGATATATACTCTCCATACATCTGAATCCAGCTAAGGTTTTCCAATCATTCTCTTATAATTTACTTCTTTCAAATTACAGTTAACATTATTCCCCAACCTCATTCTTGTCCCACTTAGAGGCCGTTCTCGGAAATTAAACACCCAGCGATATCGATGTTTTTAATCATTTCCTCGCTTCTGTAAACACCACTTCCCAACCTCGCATTGTAATGTACTACAGCATTTTAACTCATATGATTTTATACTATAGCATATTCCGTTGCTTAGTCCCGCACCGTAGCCGAGTGGTTAAGGCAAGACGCCTTGGTGCAGAGCTACGGGACTTGCACTGGTTAGAGTCTCAATGGGAGAAGAAATTTTCTCATCGTATTTCGGCCAATATGGGGCCGGTGCCACCCAGATAAAATAAATAGCGGTTCCAGGTTGATAAAACCAGTTATAACGGCTGGAGGACTCGACATGTTGACCACACGTCACCCCTACACTGGCTAGATGATCATCTACCTCTGTGATTGACACACGTGGATGTGAGGCCAGCAGCCGGATGGTAGGCTAAGGGCCTTCTAGGCCTGTCGCGCCACGGAATTATTAATATATTCCGATCCGAGGTTTGGAAGTGGTTTTTACAGAATGAAAAATGTTTAAAACCGAGCGATAGCGAGATTTTTAATATCCGAGATTCTGTAAAACACTTCACAAATGTGCGTTGTACTGTATTTTTTTGCGCGATGTTGTTTTCAAAATAATAAATAGGCTAATAGTAAAGTAATAACATTTTTGTTGAAAATATTTGAGTTCATTATAAGCAACTGACTAACGTTAACAGTGTGGGCAATGTTTATTAGTTGAACCTATAGCAGGCCGTGACACCAATTAGTTATAAAATGGCGGCAAATACGTATTTATTGTTTTATATTGTTTCAGATAAAGTTCCGTTCATTTAAAATACAGTGATTTGTTTCGTATAATGAAGTCTATATTAACGCTACCTTTGGATATATTTTTGTATATACATTGTATGTAGTATACATAGACGGCAGTGGTTTTACTTCCCACACGCCTGTTTATAATATGTAATATTATAGTATTGTTATTTTTATTACAGTATAGTTATTTAGGTTGGCAACCCCGAAATGTAGGAAGTTGAACTTTCAATCATGGTCGCCATTGCTGTAAGTACGACAAAACGCACTATCACGCAAAACATTTTGTTTTATTCTAATATTTTCTTCATTATTCGACTGTTTTGCCTGGGTCGAAGAGCTGGTGGTTGGACAGGCATTTGTCTAAAAACACTGGAAGAACGAAACTGTATTCGTGTTTAATCTAGAGTAGCCATGGTCTTGAATTTATACCACTGTTATGTCTACAAATTGTACATTATTCAAAATGGATGACACAGCGTTGTAATAAATTTTGGCGGATTAGAGGATTACAATTTGTACGCTATCTTTTGAATCTGTTGATATAAGGTACCCACCTATGTTGTCCGGTAACCATTATTAACCTTAATCCTTGGGTAAGTGATGCGCAATGAATAACAGAGGGCGCACTGTTCTGTGTTATGGACTTAATCCGATTTACCAGACTTGCTCGTATAACAGTAATGGTATTTCGTAAGTATGCTATAAGTGGGTCAATTTACCAGAAATGTTATTATTCTGACATTCATCAACAGTAATCTAACAAGAGGTTGTGTTTTTCTGAAAAAAAAAACTCAACCTCCTTTGGATTTTTAGTGACTAATTAGCGAATAATACAACATCAGAAGCTAAAAATAATTATAACGTTTAATATTTACCTAATTTATGGTTATGTATTCCGATCTTACTTCCGGGCGATTTCTAAGCCGGTTTGTAGTTATAAATAACATATTTTTACTGTTAAATCTCTTTGGGCTTGGGAAAAATCAATAAGAGATGATTATATGACAAATAGCAATTAACAATAATTCAGATTCATTATACAACATTATTAAATATGTTTTTAGATCAACAGAACTAGCTTTTTTTTTGTAAAATTTTTAAAGTTTTCTTTTGGCGTTTCTTGTTGTACCATATCAATCGTACATTGTTCAATCGATATCCTCGTCAAAGAAGTTAATTTGCGGAGATATCTCTCATTACGAACAGGGAGAGACACAATTATCAACAGGAAGTGGCACGATTATCAACAGGAAGTGGCACCATAATCAACAGGAAGAGGCACGATTATTAACAGGACGAAGCATGATTATCGGTCTATGAGTTAAATAGCCATAAGTAATGCCACGAATGAATTCCAAATTATCTACAGGATTTGGAAATGAAGAGTGGCATTTGTTAGGACTATTTAACGAATAAAATCAAGCTGTTAACTCACAAATCATTATTTAAATATAGTTATTTTAAAATATTTATATATTTAATGTAAACGGCGATGTTTGGAAACAAATCAGATATATTTCGTTATGTTTCATTTGTTGATCACTGCAACTTGATCATACTATTTATTGCCAAATAGGATCGTAATATTGTAAGAATGCACTCTAGTGGAGAAAAAATGAAACATCGAACTGTATACTATAACCAAATTTATAGGTTATTAATTCTTTTTTTTTCGGAAACAACTCAGTAAAAATAGTATTTAAAAACACAATTATCAAATGTGTAGTTCGAAGAAACCTGTTCCTTATTTGCTATATTCAATGTATTTGTTAGACAGTCAGGCATTGCAAAATAATGCTCTGACCTGTTCAGAATATTAAAGGAGCAGGAGCTTTATTTATTTTGGTAATCAAAATTCGATAAATAACAAGGTGAAACACGACTGTGGTTGGTTCTGAACCAACATTTATTGAAACGTGATTGGTCACTGACTCATTTGGGACATGAGTTAAATAGTCATGTTAACATTCTTTAAGAAATAATTAAATATGATTATTTCTCATTAAATGAATATACAGAGCGGTTCAGAATAAGTATTACAGACTTCCATGGCTTGTAGAGGGGACTAATAGATAAAGTTTTGATAAGAAACCCATGTCCGGAAACGTACCATTTCGATGTAAAATAGGTTTGAAGATCAGAACAGAATGGGCTGATATAGCGTCTCTTGTATTTCAGAATAAGTACTACGTACTTCTAGGCGTTGTATCATAAGTGTGGTATTATGTGGCGATCTGTTGTTCGTTGAACAAAGTGAACCTGCGACGCATGTTTTCATACACACGCCCCACAAGACCTGGTATGTGCTCAATAATTTATGCTGTCCACAGAAACACAAGACCCTCGATATCAGCCCATTGTGTTTCGATCTTCAAACTTACTTTAAATCGAAATGGTACGTTTCCGGACATGGGTTCCTTATCAAAACTTTATCTACTAAGTCCCCTCTACAGCCCCTAGAAGTCTGTAATACTTATTGTAAGTGACCCTGTATAATAAAAAATAGTATGGAAGTAGGCCGCGGTGAACTAGTGTTTATGCTCCTTGTCTCTGGTCCCGAGGGTCACGGGTTCAAATCTGGCCGGGGTCCATGGATTTTTTTTAGGATGGGAAAATCCAAGCAGCAAGTCCAAAGATAATGAATGATAGTACGGATTTCTTCTTCATTAGGTTCTAACTAACTATCTAACTGGCTCTATCGAACCCGTAGGTTCCCCGTGCGGACATAAGCTCTCCATACATCCCTACTCTGAGTTAATAATCCCAATCATCCTGTGTATAATATACTTCCCTCAAATCATGGATAATGTTATTCTCCCACCTCATTCTTGGTCTACCAACTGGCTGTTTTTCCTCTGGTTTTTCCACTGGAAGCTTCCATACACGTCTTTCATTTCCCAATTCGTACCACATGACCTGCCCACCGCAGTCTACGAGACTTAACTCTTCTTATTACATCCGGCTTTCTATACATGCAGCTCACTATTATGCAATTTTCCCCATTCACCTGTCTGTATATCTCTTTTGGCCCAAAAATTTTCTTAAGAATTCTATTCTCAAATACTAATAATCTTTGTTCCTCTCTTAAAGTATGAGTCAATGTTTCGCATCCATATAATATAACTGGTAGAATAATAGTTTTAGGCCTATATATTTTCAGTTTAACATTTTTTTAAGTAGTTGGAACGACAAGAGTCCCTGTAATGATTAATAGCATGCATTTCCATAAGTGAGCCTATGTTCAATTCATTTGTGCATCTCGTTTCTATTTGTTTGTAGGTAGGCCTATTTGAATTCAGCCACTTCTTCAAAATTTCCCTCATTTGTCATTAGTTTGTCCATTTCCATATATATAAATGCATTTCTATGTGTGAACATATTATGTTCAGTTTTATTGATGATTACTTCCAGTCCCAATTTCTTAGTGTTAGTCAACAGTATGTGTGTGTGTGTGTGTGTGTGTGTGTGTATGTATGTATGTATGTATGTATGTGTGTGTGTGTGTGTGTGTGTGTGGGTGTGTGTGTGTGTGTGTGTGTGTGTGTGTGTGTGTGTGTTGTCCTTTAGTACCTCCTCGCTATCGCTCAATAATAATACATCATCAGCATAAACTCACAGCTTATTAATACCATTTAGTTGCAGACCTTCTTCGTCCTCTGAAGATTTCACGGCATGCTCTTGTACAAAATAGAATAGTAGAGGAGATAGTGAATCTCCTTGCTTCAAGCCATTGTGGATTTCAAAAGTATCCGAAAACTGTTTGCCTACACGCACCCTACTCTTTGAGCCATTTACACACATTCGCATATGTCAATCTAACGTTCTTTCCGAATTCCAGAAGGTTGATATATAACTTTTCCCTTTTTAGGCAATATTCAAGTAAAAATAACAAATCTGGCTTCAACAAACTTCTTCCATTTTTTTCAATTTTGCATTATCTTTGTCCTGTTGTTTATCTAATAAATTTTAAATAATTTATTACCATCGTTCTCCCATATAATTTTCCGTCCGGTCAATCTTCTGCAATACTGTTTTCACAGACATATTCTTTAAGATTTCAGATATTGTTATGTGCTGAAAATATACATGACCCACGACTTTAGTTCTCCTACTAAGTATTTTACGCCCTTAAAAAACTATCACAGACCACCACTGTGATTTCGGGGTAGATTTGTTGTTTCACAGGCAGCGGGCCCTGGTTCGATCCTCATTCAGGACAAGTTTACTGGGTATGGTTATTCTTGGAGGTTTCTCCTCACCTATTAGATAAATGTCAGGAACCTTTAAGGTCCAAACAGTTCTAGAACATCATCTGGTCATCGTGATCACAACGAACATATCCGCCATGTTTAGTATGAATGTGTGTGAATCTTGTGTTTCGTCATAATGTTGTGTTGTTTTGGAGGAGGCCCTGACATTGAGCTGATCACACATTCGGGGAGGCCTTCCATGTCCTGCTATGGCTGAAATAAGTATGTATGTGATCCACAGATTAAAATCCCTCTTCCGACAGGCCATGCCACTGTAAGGCCCGTGTGGCTTGGAAAAATTACCTGTAAGGTGCGTTGTAAACCGATTTAATGAAATGGAATAAAAAAGTCCATCAATAGTGTCCAGTTTTTACAGGCGATCCTCCAAATAAGAAGCGAGGCTAAGCCCACGGGGACCGAAAGTTTATGACAGGAAAATTAATTACTCCACTCTTGGTTTTTAATAAAACATTTTATTATTTCGTTGTTTCAATTAACCAAAGCCAATATTTATTATTCTACAAAACAAATTATTACACTATTTGCTTTATTATTTGACAACCAGTTTACATTAGAAGTGGACTTTGTTGCAAGCATTACATATGTACGTAAACACATACATTATATATACATATTACTACATATATGCATACTTACATAAAAACATACACTCTATACCTAGATTCTTACATATATACATACATATATCTCATCCGTTCTTAGAGTGATCCTAACTTAAAAAAACGTCAACTGTATCCTTCTGCCATTCGCGCCACAATTACTGTCACATTGACAGGGAGCACGTGTGAAGTATATAAGACATGTGATCGCTGAATGGGGTAGATTACAAGAAAGCTAGTGAGATTTTTCACTGAAATTGTTAAATACATTTAAATAACTGTTTTTCACCACTAATCAAAGATTTGCCAGACTTGTGTTTTAAAAATTTAGATGGCGACACAGCAACAGAAGACTCAACACATTCAGCCATTTTGTTGCATCAGAATCGACTGAAGAATGACTAAAATGCATTAAAAATAAAGCTATTATTATATATACATATATAATACACTAGGCCTATTTTAAATTGTAATTATTGATTAGGTATATTTCAGAATATTTTCTGTTTTCTATATATTATTATTTTCAATCAGGAAGAATAACAAGATTCAGAGGACATATTTTCAATTTACTCAAGGAGCTACTTTTTCGCGTACTTATTGCTTCTACATCGTACGTCGGTGTCCATAACCAATGAAAAGTGAGCAGGTCACATGGTTTTGTTTTAATGAGGATCACTTTAAGAGCGGGTAGCCTTTATAAGTGAAGGTTTACTTGAAACCCGAAATTAAAAACTACCTAAACGACTGAATCGATTTAAAGAAATGTTTTGTGTGTATTTGAGTGGGTCCTGGATGGTTTAGATTCACAATTCGACCCGGCAGGTAGCGGAATATAGGATTTTTTAAATGTCAGATATATAGTCACATTCATTATCGACATACTTCGCACGAAAACAATGTGACGTCATCATGCACGCTTCCTGGAGCCACAACTTATGGCTGTGAGAGGTTTTATTGCGAACTTATTTAATAATATCTAATTATGTCTTAATTAGTAGATTTTATGGCAAAAAAGTAACATATTTTTATCGTACGACCACGACACAAGAATTGAACAATCGGGCAGGACATCTGCCAGGCTGGCTAGTATATATATATATGTGTGTGTGTGTGTATTATATTACAGATTTTTGCGGATATAACTATGAATATGAAAGTTTTTTTTTTGGATTTTCCGGGTCTTGGATTCAAGTTCGGCCTCTGACCTCTGATTCCGACGTTTCGGCATGATTCCACAAGCCATTATCAAGGAGTGATAAGTTCGAGTCACAGGTTAATAAAACACAGCAAAAACTCTATTTGTTTTATTATATAAGACCCAAACCTGTGACTCGAACTTATCATTCCTATATAATGGCATGTGGAATCATGCCGAAATGTCGGAATTAGTGGCTAGAGGCCGAACTTGAATCCAAGACGCGGAAAAACCCACGAAAACGTTCATATTCATATATATATATATATATATATATATATATATATATATATATATATGCACACACACACAGTTTTTCAAAAGGGATTGAAGGGGGTTTTAAGTACGCTGTTATAAACAACTTTGGATGCGTGATTAGAATTTGTGCTATAATGAAAGAAAACACCTGTGACAGTTTTCATATCCTGTAATACGGTCAGGAGAAACGTTTGTTTCTTGTCATTATTAACTCGTCAGTGTTAAATTTGTGAAAATGGGTGATTCCTGGTACAGGAGCAGTCAGTTCTGTTGGTTGCAATTTGAGCGAGGTCCTTGTTCCCTTGTTGCCCAGTGTCAGCGAGAGCTTTGCGACGGGCAATTTGGGAATTGATCTTCCGACAGATAAAGTTATCCGTCGATGGTAATACAACAGAAACAACTAGGTGTATCTGTAAAAGGAAACATCCAGGACGTCCACGAACACCAAATGACACTCCGATCCGGATTACATTATTCATTCCCGTACTCTCCGGACATCCTTCCGATCTCACACTTTGTGATTTTCTCTTCCTGTGGGTGGTGAATGTTAAGGGACGGCATGTGTACGTACCAAAAGAAGCCACGTGGCCGTCGACCTTCTTCGAGACTTGAGAAGATGGATTGTTGCTGCTGTTGAATCCATTACTCCAAATATGCTGACCAAGGTTTGTGAGGAATTCGACTATAGGCTAGATGTATGCCTTGTGACGAAAGGTGCTCACATCGAACAATTATAATATATGTTAAGAAAACTCGAAGAGTTCTCTTCAATCCCATGTAACTTTTATTCTTATATATATATATATATATATATATATATATATATATATATAATCATGTAAGGGAAATTAAGTAACTTTGAAACCACGTCCATAATTTTGGAACATATATATATACATATACACAGTGTGATTCAGATATATGGCTATATGTTTGATCGCATTTTGCGACGAATATATTATTATAAAATGAAATATGATGTTATCATTGGAAAGGGAATCCTTCATATTACAACAATAGAACAAAACAAATCACTTACAACAACACTAAGCAAGTCACTTTATTGCTTCAAACTGTTCGCCGTTTACATCCAAGCATAATTGGCAACGCTTTGGGAAGTCATTCATTGCGTTATGATACATGTTTAGAGGAATAGCTCTAATTTCTTTCTCAATCACTAATTTCAGCATGTAGACGTCTTGAGGTTTCCGGGCATAAACCTTCTCCTTCAAATAACCCCACAACCAATAGTCACATGCTGTGAGGTCAGGGGAACGGGCTGGCCATTCAATGGGGCCTCTTCTTCCCACCCACCTGTTTTGCAAATGATCATCCAAAATTTCCCTCACCGCAATTGCATAGTGAGGAGGCGCACCATCCTGCTGGAATAAACATTGTTCATGTTCAGCACTTTGCATTACCGGCAGGACAATTTGTCTAAGGATATCACTATACCGATCACCATTAACAGTCTCATCCAAAATTCGCATTCCTAACAGTCCTTCCCATCCGATCATAGCCCAAACAGTGACTTTGCCGCATCTTAAACGTGTCTCTTCAATAACATTAGGATTCTCTTTACCATAATAGTGACAATTGTGTCGATTAACACGTCCGTTCACATGGAAAACAGCTTCATCAGAAAAGTGCAATTTTCTGTACCAATGTTCGTCGTTTGCTGATTCCCTTACAACAAATTCACAAAATTCCATCCGCCTGTCAGGGTCGTCTTCATTAAGTTCGTGGACACGAATCGGTTTGAAGGGGTGGTACTTCTCACGCTTCAAAACACGATACACACTCGATTGACTGATATGAAGCTCACGTGCAGCTTGGCGGGTTGATTTTTGTGGGCTAGCGTCGAACACCTCTACAATTCTCTTCGTTGTTTCTGCATCCGTTTTAAAGGGAGGCCTTCCAGGAGGTTTCATTTCCTGCATCCTTCCCGTTTCCAGCAGTCGTTTTCTCCACTTCCCCACAGTCGACGGCTGCAATTCTGCGTTAAACTCACGTCTTGCCGTCTTGCGGCCTCACGATCATACGCATACGTTATTGATCATGCAGCAATTGTAATTTGCTGTTGCATATTCAACGCCATTTTAACTAATGACATAAGTTCTACACTGTTTTGTTTTATTCCATTGTTGTAATTTGAATAATTGCCTTTCCAACGGCAATTTCATATTTCCTGTAATGGTAATATTTTCATCACACAACGCGATCAAACTTATAGCCATATTTATGATTCACCCCGCATATATATATGTATATACTTATATATACTTACAAAGAAAATACACTCTTTACCTAGACTCTTATATGCATACATGCATACATTCTCGCATACAATCCTATGTCCCGCGGAGTAGTCGCGAGATTTGGTTCAGAGTTACTTAAGTAACGCTGGTTCGAGTCCATATTGGGAATGGCATTTTATCATGGATTTTCGGCCAGTATGGAACCAGTGCCTAAACAGAATTTTCAAGAATTTGTGAAGATACAATAAATAACAGCTTCATGTTGAGAGAAAGAGACATAACAGCTGGGGGGACTCGAATACTGACCACATACCATCCTATACTGGCTGTGTCATTGTCCACCTCTGAAATAAGTGGATGAGAGGCTAGCGGCCGGCTGGTAGGCCAAAGACCTTCTAGGCCTGTTGCCCTGGATTTTATTTTAGTTTATATGTGCATATAGTGTCACGGCGGCTAGCTATTAATACGCACAAGTACTTCGAATCAAACACAGTCAATTGAAATATTGTTCCTTCTGATTGTGATAATGATGAAATGGATTGCATTTACGGTATATGGACTAAAAACGTATTAAGTATCTAAATATATATGCAGTTATTTTTATCAAAATATGGAATATTTTACCACAACATAAACATATATATATATATATATATATATATATATAACAATGTCTACGGCTGTGGTCTCGAGGTAGCGTGCTGCCTTGTCACGCAGCGGTCCCGGGTTCGATTTCCGGTAGGGACAGGGTCCTGTGTAAGGTTCTTATTTTCGGGGTGTTTCCTCACCTGTAAGACAAATGTCAGGAAACGTAGGGCTCAACGGTCCCCGAAAACCATCCGACCATCATCATTATCATTATCATTATCATCATCATCATCATCCCTCACCGGTGCGGAAAGCAATGGGAAGCTACCACACCTATAATTCCTAAGTAATGCTGAAAAGCATAGCATGAAAATGCTATGATTGCAGTGAAAGACCTGCCCTCGGGCAGAATTAGTATAGGATAGATTAGATATGTAACAGTCTGGTAATAATCATTCTCCACAGCATTTCTTATTCTACTTCTTTCACATTAGCCTGTGTCCGCTCCTGGAATTCCCTCCGCCAATATATAAGGGCTTGCCGCACACTCCAGACTTTTAAGTCATGCTTATATAATTAATTGTTGATAAATAATGCATTTATATCCAGAACTAAATTTATTCTATGTCATTAGTAGTGTATTTTTCATTTATATATGTTGTACAGTTTATATTTCATTAGTTAATCTACTGTAGAATAAATCAAAATCTTTTCAACTCGCTAATATCCGCTGCTACGCCTAAATAGATTTAATGTGTTTCTATGTTTACTTGAATAAGCAAAACGAAAAATAATTATAAGTTTATATCATAATTATTTTTAGATATCCCGTGCTGAATACCCGGCGTTGCCCGGGAATCTACTTATCCCTATCTTCTTGGCATAAATGAGCTGAAAGGCAAAAATTTATATTGAGAGTTATCCGTAGAAGAATACCCGCTTGCCCGGGAATCTAGTCATCCCAATCTTCTTGGCTTCAATGAGCTGAAAGTTAAAAATGGCTATTCTGAGCTATCAATAAAAAAATAGACATATGCTGTTGCGGACTTCTTTGTACATTTTATTTTTTGAGATATTCAATTGTATGTACATTAATTTGGTGTTCATGTTATGGTTTAGGCAGCGTAAGCCATTTAAGCGTCCAAAAAAAGTTCCGAAAGAAAAACGATTTTCAATAAAAAGGGTGATTTTTAAGGGTGAATGAGTTGAGATTACAACTCTCTTATAGCCTGAAACCTTTCCGGGAACCTCCTGAACATTTTTCAAAAAGCTCCATCACAATCGGATGAATGGTGTAGAAATGCATAAAATATAAAAACAGAAACAGGCAGGCAGGCAGGCAGGCAGACAGACATATATATATATATATATATATATATATATATATATATATATGTTATAATTAAATCTTTAACATTGAGCAATGCAAGCTTAATATGGTATGATAAGAAAAATAAATGCCTGGACGGGATTCGAACCCGGATGTCTGAGTCTGAGGTACAAACACAGAGATCCGGGTTCGAATCCCGTCCAGGCATTTATTTTTCTTATCATACCAATATATATATATATATATATATATATATATCCGGTTTTAACAATGTTATACATTTTTCCGGCACCAATGATTTGTCTTCAATTTCGCTTTATAATTTTGCTCCATTCGATTCTGTTACGCGTATAACACATTTCTTCCTCTATTTCCCAGTCCTTCAAAGTTTCTTTAATCCCTTTGATCCACGTGAGATTTGGTCGTCCTTTCCTTCCCGTTCCTGATGGTATCATTCCATTATTTTCTTCGGTAATATTTCATCCTCCATTCGCCTAACATGCCCGTACCATTTTAATTGCTTTTCTTGGACTATTTAATTCATGCCCCAAATGGGAGTTAATGACCAATCATATTTCAATGATTTTTATGTACAACCAATCACAGTCGCGTTTCGCCTAGAATTTATCAACTAAAGTTTATCATAAAAGCACCTCCTTTTTAACATTCTGATTAGGTCATAGCATTATTTTGCAGTGACTGACTCTCTAAGAAATACAGTCTACCAGATTGTATATAAAGTGCATGAATGTCAACACAAAGCGCATGCGGTAGTTAATATAAAAATATTTGTAGCAATTCATTATACCTCCAAAAAAGAAACCACCTTTTGCAATTTCTTAAATGTATCTTTTCCCAGGTAATAACATTCCAGAAAAATATAATTGTCATATTTACATCATAGCATCAGAAATGACTTAATATACAGTTTGATGTGTTTCATTTTTTCTCCACTAGAGTGTCTTGTTACAATATTGCGTTCCTTTGGCAATAAATAATATGATCTGGTTGCAGTAATGAACAAAAGAAGCAAATGAAGCGTACCAATCGTTTCTCATTTGTTTTCAAACATCGCCGTTTACATTAAATATATACATATTTTAAAATAACTATAATTAAATAATGATTTGTGAGTATACAGCTTAATTTTATTCGTTAAATAGTCCTACCAAATGCCACTCTTGATTTCCAAATTCTCTACATAAATTCACTCCTCACTTCGTGAGTCGTGAATTTATCGATAGTTTGGAAATCACTGGTGGCATTACTTATGATAAATTCTAAAATTGAGCTTTGAACATTCATATTTTCTTTTATATCTTCATTTCTAATTTTCTCTCCTCTTGACATCCTAACAGATCTTCTCTAATAGTCCATTTCTGCTACCATTAATTTTCTTTCATCTGATAATTTATAGTCCTAACCTCTGAACTATAAGTCATAATACTTCTATTTTTTTTTAATTTTAACTTTACTTTCTTTTTTGATATGTTTATCCCATAATATTCCATTCAGGGCAGATATTATATATTTTCCTGAGTTTATCTTTGATCTTATTTCCTTTTCCTACTTCCCATCATCTGTAATTCTTACTCCCAAATATTTGTATTCCTCTATGTGTTTAATTACCCCCATTTCATCTTCCAGTATCGAATCTTTATGAATGTCTCCTATGGTCATATACTTAATTTTTTCCCTATTCACCTTTAGTTCCCATTTATTACATTCTTGAATGAATTTTCGGGTAATATATTCAATGTCTTCATGCTCTTGTGCCTAAATAAGTTGATCATCCGTCAATTGGAGGGAATATATTGTCGATTCCTCATCTATTGGAATTCCCATAGTTTTACATTACTTACTTACTTACTTACTTACTCACTGACACTATCGAACCCGTAGGTTCATGGCCGCGCGGACATAAGCTCTCCATACATCCCTATCCTGAGTCAATGCTTTCCAATCATTTCCTGTATAATCTACATAGTTTTACATTTGGTTTTCTAATTTTCTATAGCTTTTTCTGTGTAGATTTTATATAATGAGGGGGTATGCTGCATCCCTGGCTAATCCTTTGTTGGTTTCAAATCCTTTTGACAAATAGTTTTCTATTTTCCCTTTCACATACGAGTTTTTATATTAATTTTGAATAGCTTTTATCAAAATAGGATTTAGTTTGCTTATTTTCAAAGTTATCCATAATTGTGATAATGGAACGCTGTCATAAGCTTTTTCAATGTCCATGAACACGAAATGGAAGGGTTGTGTTCTAATTTTTTTTCTCTATTATTTGCTGCAAACAAAATATATGGAAAATATTAATCTACCTGCTCTGAAGCCTGCTTGTTCTGCTTCCAGATCCTTGTATTGTATTTCCTGGAAATATTTATTTATTTTACCATATAATCTGCTTATTGTGCTAACTAACTATCTGGCACTGTCAAACCCGTAGGTTCATGGCCGCGCGGTCATACGCTCTCCATACATCCCTATCCTGAGCTAATGTTTTCCAATATTGCCCTGTATAATCTACTTCCCTCAAATCATAGTTAATGTTATTCTCCTGCCTCATTCTTGGTCTACCAACTGGGCGTTTTCCCTCTGGTTTTCCTACAAGAAGCTTCTATGCACGTCTTTTACTCCCCATTCGTGCCACATGTCCTACATATCGCAGTCTACAAGACATAACTGTTATTATATTTGGCTTCCTATGAAGACCATGTAGTTCACTGTTATGTAGTATTCTCCATTCACCTGTCTCTTCATCTCTCTTTTTCCAAATAAATTTCTAAGACATTTATTCTCAAATACTCGTAATCTCCTTTCCTCCCTTAAAGTAAGAGTCGGTGTTTCGCATCCATATAATATAACTGGTAGAATAATAGTTTTATATTTTTTCAGTTTAACGTTTTTTGAAAGGAGTTGGGACATCAAAAGTCTCTGTAATGCATAATAGCAGGTATTTTCATGTTTAATTTCTTTGTTCATCTCATTCCTATTTCTGATTATTGTTCCTAGGTATTTGAATTCAGCCACTTCCTCACTATTTATTGTAATACCTCTATAATTTTGACAACCATCCTTTTTTATTTTATGTGTATTGTGGAAATGTATCCTATTTTCCAATCTTCTGGTACATCCTCGCCATTTAAACTTTTCTCAAATAAATCTCTTAGTAGTTCATATATCTTTTCAGGTCCATGTTTCAACAATTCAGCTGGTATTCCTCGTATCTCTGTTGTTTTTTTCCGTTTTTGAGTAATTTCACAGCATCCTTTACTATTTATAAGTTTAAATGTATGTATTCATCTATGGTTTCACTTACTCTTTCCTCAATGTCCTTCATATATTGTTCTCGGTTCTCTATTAGCAGGTTCTGAAAGGTGTCTATCCCATGATTGAAAATTAATATAGCCTATTTACATAAAAATTCTTTGGTATTTTTTCTAATGTTTTTTAAGGTCCTCCAAGCTTCCGCATTTCTTCCCCCCAATGAACGTTTTTATATTTTGACTTTTCTTTTCCCCAAATGTTGATTTTTGCTTCTGAGATTTTCTTTTTGATTTTTGCTTGTTGCTTTCGAAGTTCTATTTTATCTTTTATGATTATTGTGTTTAGCCATTTTAAATATATATTTCTCTTCAGTTTTACTTCTATTTCAAATTCTTCATTCCAATAATAATGTAGATTGTTTTTTTTGTTTTGTTTTCACATTTGTTATCAATAGCTTGTTTTGCTGCTTCATGCAGATTGTCTAAAATGTACTGGTATTGATTCTGTGTAGTATCAAATGTTGTTTCTGTCAATTTCACATTTAATCTCTCTATATATAAATAAATATTGCTGCTTCATGCAGGTTGTCTAAAATGTTCTGATATTGATTCTGTGTAGTATCAAATGTTGTTTCTGTCAATTTTTCATTTAATCTGTGTTTATATAAATAAATATCGCTATCATCCTCAAAACTCCTCAAATTATATTCTGGAACGTTTATTTCTGTTTTTTCTAGTTCATCAGCCTCCATTTGATTATGTCTGCCATTCATTATAAAAGGAAATAAGATTTTTGCATTTACCAAAAAAGATCACCAAACACTACCCCTCTATAGACACTCACATCTTGTGTCTTCAGTCTTGATTGTCGTTTAATTATAATGTAATCAATAATTGACCTTTCGTGAAGTGTATTTTGATATCGCGTAAATTTATGTGTATCCCTATGTTAGTAGTATCCATTTAGTATTTTTAATGAATTCTGTTCACAAATAGCAATTAATCTATTTCCATTATTATGTAGAGTATCTTCTCCATATGGTCCTACTATTTTATTTATTTCTTCCTTTCCTGTTCTACTGTTGAAATCTCCTTCAATAATGATTTCCCTTCCATTTCCAATTTCTTCTATTGTTCCACTTAATTTATTGAAAAAATCATATTTTTTTAAACCTTATTCTCATCTTCAGTAATTGCATAGATATGTAGAATTGTGAATTTATGCCCATATGAATCTATATTGATTCTTATTAAATTCTCATCTATTAGTTCCCAACCTGTAATATGTTTTTTTTTAAATTTATTCTTTACCAGTATAGATACTCCCCTCTTGGCTCATTGATGTTTAAGTACTCCACTATAGAAATGTATCAAAGTCCCATTATAGTCCAAGGTCCGGCAGCAAAATTACTACGTTCATCGAGTGTATGAACAAAATCTATTTTTTTTCATAAAATTGTGAATGACTGAATACATTTTTGCAGAGATACCTAATAAAATTCGGCCGCCAGTATTTTTTATTAAGACATTATTTATTTATTTATTTATTTATTCGAAATAATTTGATTCACTTGTTATTAAAATAAATTATAATCCAGTTCGCAGAAATCGATGTATAGAGCTTGAAAGGTTTTGGTTGCCATTGCACACTTGGCCGTAAACCTCCTCGCGGGTACACAGGCTGTGACACCAATCAGTAATACAATGGCGGTAAGTACGTATTTTTTGTTTTATATTGTTCCCTCGTAGCGGGAAGTAAAATCACTGCCCTTTATGTATACTACCTACAAAGTATATACAAAAATATCCAAAAGGTAGTGTTAATATACATTATACGAAACAAATCACAACATTTTAAATGAACTGAACTTTATTTGAAACAATATGAAACAATCCAAATGTAGTGTTAATATACAATATACAAACAAATCAAAGCATTTAAAATGAACTCGACTTTATTTGAAACAATATAAAACAATAAATAAGTACTTACCGTCATTTATTACTGATTGGTGTCACAGCCTGCTGTAGCCGCGAGGAGGTTTACGGCCGAGTGTGCAATAGTAACCAAAACTTTTCAAGCTCTATACATCGATTTCTGCGAAATGGACTATCATTTATTTTAATAACAAGTGAATCAAATTATTTCGAATATACAAATAAATTATATTTTAATTGAACATACTGGCGGCCGAATTTCAATAGGCAACTCGGCAAAAATGTATTCAGTAATTCACAATTTTATGAATAAAATAGATTTTGTTCATACATTCGATGAACGTAGTAATCTTGCAGCCGGATCTTGGACTATTATCTTTTGTACCATTTCCTTTCTTCTTTGTTTCAGATAATATTACAATATCTTGATTTATATTCCCAAATTCTTTACATATCTCTCCAAATTTATTTCCTAATCCCTGTATGTTCCACGTTCCAATTTTCATTCCCGTTTCCGTAACCTTTTCCGTATATTTTTAAATCTGTCGGGCTGTAAATCATTGGGTTTTTTAAAATTTCATTGTTTTTTTCCAATGAACGGGGAGTTAGCCGTCGCATCAATCCCCAACCTGGAGGACCAAGAAATTTTCTGTTTGGGGTTTCTTCCCATAGTCTTTTCATCGTAAGGCAGCGTTTCTCTATTTCCCTTAGAGATAGGGTTGCCTCTTCCGTCAGATCTTGAAGGATTCCTTCCGCGCTGACTCTGCCGTTGAGGTCTTCACCGTAACCCTGGCTAGGGGCCCTTACAGGGTACTATCAGTCGGAGCCAACTGAACCCTTGTTTTTGATGAGGTTATTACTCTTCCCCCTCCTCCTTTCTCATCCGGGCTTGGGACCGGCCATGGCGGAGTGTGTGTGTATATATATATATATATATATATAGTAATTGTATTATAGATATAGCATGTGAATAATTTATGTTTATTGTGCCGTAGCCGAGTGGTTAAGGCAAGGTGCCTTGATGCCGAACTACGGGACTTGCGCTGGTTCGAGTCCCAATGGGGGAAGAAATTTTCTCATGGGATTTCGGCCAGTATGGGATTGATACCCATCCAGCATCGTGAGGCATTTGGGTAGCTACAATAAGTAGCGGCTCCAGGTTGAGAAGACCAGCTACAACGGCTAGTGGACCCGACATGCTGACCATATGTCACCCCTACACTGGGTTATGATCGACTAACTCTGTGATTAACACATGTGGACGTGAGGCAAGCAGTCGGCTGATAGGCCAAGTGCCTTCTGGGCCTGTTGCGGTTGGAATTTGGAGGAGTAATTTACATTTAAATAAATTCTAACCTGGTTGAATGGTAGTTTAGACCCTAAGGCCTCATCTCTACCAGGTAATATAACTTCTTATTATTATTAATATTAAATAATACATTTTTCTATAATTTCAGTATTGTTTCTGTTATTTAAACAGGTATCCTAAACCAAAATTACAATTTTTTCTTCCCGGTCTTGCGTGTCTCCTGCTGTCATATTACTCTTCTTCATGTTCTCTTGAATTCCCTTTATCCACGTTGGCTTTGATCTACTACGTTTCCCTTTGCCAGGAGGTATCCATTTCAATACTTCTTTGTTTGTTTCTTTGTCCCTACTTCTCATTATACGTTCATGCCATGTTAGTTGGATTTCTTCAGTCTCTTGTACAATATCCTTTTCTACATTCCTTATTTCTCTTATTGTACTATTTTTTATTTTGTCCAATTTCAACATTCTTGCCGATCTTCTTAAAAAGTCCATTTCTGTGGCTAACAATTTATTTCTGTGTTTTTGCTTCAACATCCATGTTTCCGCACCATATAATAAAATACTCTTCACAATTGTGTTATATATTAATAATTTAATCCTCTTGGTTATATGCTTATTTCATAAAATATATTTAATATGCCAATAAAACATTACCCATACTAATTCTGCCAAGGCAAGTCTTTCACTGCATTCATAGCATTTCCATGCTATGCTTGCAGCTTTACTAGGGAATTGTAGGTGTGGTAGCTTCCCGTTGCTTTCCACACCGGTGAAGAATGATGATGAAGACGATGATAATAATGATGATAATGATGACCGTATGATTTCGGGGACCGTTTGACATTTATCTTATAGGCGAGGAAAAACCCCAATAAAAACCTCACCAAGAAAAACTGTCCCGACAGGGGATTGAACCCGGGCCCGCTGCGTGACAAGGTAGCACGCTACCTCGAAACCACAGCGGTGGACACAATAATACATATATGTGTAAATTCGTATTGCATACTCACATATGCACCTAGATAGAAGCACAGATCTATTCAAACAGAAGAAGAAGAAGAAGAAGAAGAAAAGAAAAAGGGAACTCGAGTAGAAATAAATAGAACGTAGCTGCAAGTAATTAACAAAATTGGAGTTAACGTCTCAGGCAGTAACTCTAATTGAGTAACTTACTTAGTGAGCATTCGGTTCACTTGTAAATTCACTGCAATTTTGTTGGCCACGGAAACAAAACAGGAGAATGTTTGCGGTTACTGAGACATAGTTTTTAAAACCACGTTAAATATAGGAAGGCCTGTTTTCAAAATGGTAAAAAGTCTCTATGATCTCACTAACTCACTGGCACTTTCGAACCTGTAGGTTCATGCCCGCGTGGACATAAGCTCTCCACACATCCCTATCCTGAGCTAATGTTTTCCAATCATCCCCTGTATAATATACTTCCCTCAAATCATGGAAAACGTTATTCTCCCACCTCGTTCTTGGTCTACCAACTAGGCGTTTTCCTTCTGGGATTCTTACAAGAAGCTTCAGTGAACGTGTTTCATTCCCCATTCGTGCCACATGCCCTTCCCATTGCTGTCTACGGGACATAACTGTTCATATTATATCTGGCATCCTATACATAATATGTAGCCTGCTATTGTGTAGTTTTATTCATTCACCTGTGTGTTCATCTCTTTTTGGCCCGAAAATAGTCTCTGTGATCTAGAAAAAAATACAAAGTAAATATGTCAGTATTTTTAAACAAGTAAATTCTCGATCGAGGGAGTTGACTCAAGAATTAGCATTTAAAACTCGTAATCAGTAGCTGCTGTGTTCAAAAATTATACCGACATGACAGGGGGTTTTCTTACTTTTATTCCATTATGAAGGCAAGAGTAGGATGCGTGTAGACAAAGAGTTTTCATATATTGACTTTGAATTTCACGGCCGGAGTTAGTGTGAAGACCTTGAAGAAAATTTCCGGGCTGTTGGCCGTGAAGTTGCCTGGACGCAGTCTCAGCGAAACGTCGAGGAACTTCAAACCTCAAGACCACGGCCTACAGCTCGGAAATCTCCTTCAAGATCTTCAGTTTTCACATACTTTTGAAAATCACGATGGGTTAACGTAAGGAGATGCACAATCTCCTCTATTATTCATTTTTTACTAGAGCATTCCATAATATGTTTAGAAGCTGAAGTTGGCCCACGTCTCAATATTATTAATAAGTTGTTTGTTAGTTTATACTGATGCTTATTACTTGCAATTCATGGACTCTTGCATCAAGGGAGGAGAAACATCACGATTATTTGAGAATAATGTTGTTGGGAAAATGTTTGGATCAAAGAAAAATGAACAGACAGGTGAATGGAGAAGACTAGTTAACAGTGTGCTTCATGCTATTTATAGGAATGCATATATAATAAGAACAGTTAAGTCTCGTAGACTGCGATAGGCAGAGCATGTAGCACGAATAGGCAATCAAAATCTTCTTCTTCTTCTTCTTCTTCTTCAACTGCAAGGATAGGTTGTAAGCCTGTGCCGACTCAAAGCATATCCGTCCATCTGGAACCTTTAGCTCTTGGAATATATTGTAAAGTCTGTTTTCGCAAACGAGATGTCTCCATTGAATTTATACGTTGAAACCAATTTAATTTCTTGTCTGTTAATTCATATATTTGTAATTGTTCTCTCGATGGGCAAGACATGTGGCACCAATGGTGAATGAAAGACGTACATGGAAGCTTCTTGTAGGAAAACCAGAGGGAAAACGCCCAGTTGGTAGACCAATAATGAGGTGGGAGAATAACATTAACTATGATTTGAAGGAAGTAGATTATACAGGGAATGATTGGAAAACATTGACTCAGGATAGGGATGTATGGAGAGTTTATGTCCGTGCGGCCATGAACCTATGGGTTCGATAGTACCGGTGAGATAGTTAGTTAGTAATTGTTCTCTAATGTCGGTATTACGGATATGACTTCTTGAAGTGTGTCCTGCTATCCTTCTTAAGAAACGCATTTCTGCTGTTTCAATCTTCCTTTTATCAAAATTTATTTTATGTACAGTTTTCACTTCCATATGTTAGAAGAGGGACTGCCAAGACCTTATAAAATCTCATCAACGTCTCTTTCCTGGTTTTATTAAGCAAGGTTCTTTGAATTGTTCGACGCATATCCTGGAATGTTGATAATATATTACGGTATCTGGGTATGGAAACTTATTGTAGAAAACTCAGGGAGAAATCAGTAGGTTGGTCAAGAATGAGGTGGGAGAATAATATTAATCATGATTTGAGGGAGATGAATTATAAAGAGTATATATTGAATATCCTTGACACGCAGCGGGCCCGGGTTCGATTCCCGGTCGGGACAGGCTCCTGGATGATGTTTTTTACAGTTTTTTTCCACACCTGTAAGATAAATGTCAGGAAGCTTGCGGCCCAACGGTCTCTGAAAATCATCCTGCCATCATTATCATTATCATCATCATTCTTATCATTGTCATAACCATCCTTCACCGGTGTACAAACAACGGGAAGCTACCACACATATAATCCCCTAGTAAAGCTGCACAGCATAGCATGAAAATGCTATGATTGCAGTGAAAGACCTGCCCTCGGGCAGAATTACTATGGATGGATGGATGGATGGATGGATATTGAATATATTTGCATTAAATAGGGATGCATGGAGAACTTGTGTCCGCGACCATGAGCCTGCGGGTTGAATAGTGCAATAGTAGGATGAAGTATGATTGTCACTTACCTGCTCCACCCACACGTTTGTCGTCATTATCTGGTTCTTCAGATTCTGGAACAAAGAGAAATTTTATATTAGTATTAATTAAATTCACATTCAATTTTGAAAGCACCTTGTGCTAATTATAATTAAAAATTGGGAGATTCTTTACAATATGTGGCGCGAATTTATTTTTTAAAGTTGCAATGATACGCCATGCGCCAACAAACGCGAAGCGGTTTACACTTTGGAATCACGGGATGCAGCCAACATAAACACGATATTTCTACTTCTTCGTCCAACAAAGTCTTAGGCCTATAGGCCTGTTACGATCTCACTGATGAATTTTGTATCCAGAGTTTCCTCGGACGGCCCACAGATCTCTTCCCTGTTGGACAATAACGAAGCATGGCCTTGGGAACTCTATCTGAACTCATTCGTCGCAAATGATTCATCCAGTTGTTCTGGAATTTATGTACGAATTGAATGACCGGTTCTAAACGTAGTTCCTTCAAGATATCGTCATTACGCGATATTTAACGAACTTAAAAGCTAACCTAACGCAATATAATTACTCTAACCTGTAAAAGACCAACATGAAAGCTAAACCTAATACAATTTAAGCACTCTAACCTGTGAAAGAATGCAACGGTAAAAAATAAATAGTAAGTTCTGAAATTCTGAAGTATATGTGTGTTATAAATAGGATAATTTAGGATAATTTAGGACTAGATATTTTAATTAATTATTTTAAATAGTATTAATATTATAGGTTTCCTATTAGTAATATTATAGGTTTCATATTAGACAGAATATGTAATCAGATTTACCTTGACCAGTACAGTTAGGTCTATATCAAATCATATACAGTTACAGTTGAGGTTCTGGAAACATCCAAAAACGAAATATAGCCTAAGGATGAGAAGGTCAAGGTTTTCGCATTCAAAGACAGCTGGACAAATGTACCGTTAGGGCCTATGAACTTACTATGCTTTGTGAAAGAGAGAGAGATTACAGTTAGGCCATCAGAGTGGGAGTGATATAAGCGAAAAGTGACTGAACGGGGAGTGGTAGTTGTCAGCAGGGCTGTGGTAAGTCTGCACATGTTATTCTTAATAGGATAAAATAGGGGCCTTTAGAATAAAATCAAGATGGATAGGTTCAGAAATAAATTCAAGTAGTATGACGTAATATGGGTTGACCTCTCTCTCTTTCCCTCCCCCCATGAATATGTATTAGAATAAGTTAGGCTAATTTATTTATTTGTAATTAATTGTTCTTATAATTGTTAAATATAGATGGTTATTTAATTAGTTATTTATTTGTCTCGAATACCCTCTACTATAAAGTCATCAGCCATGCCGCTCGGCTAACGTAATCCGTAGGTAAATCACACTAACTTACCGTTCACTAGTAATCCATGTTCCAAAGGTCCTTTATGCCCTAATATAGCTACCCATAACTGTAACAGTGGTGAACAGCGGTGGTGATCACTAAATAATTTTTTATTATTTTTTATGATAGGGGAAACGAACCCTTACAGTTCCTGGACCGTTTGGAATACGTTAAATATTAATATGTTGAGATACGTACAGTCAATTTAGTATAAGATTTATGTGAAACATAGGGACATTATTAATTGATATTGTTAATTAAAGTTAATTAAACAACATGGCAAGAGAAAGAGAGACGTAGAATAATTCACACAAGGGGAACAATAGGTTTTTGAACATCCATATCTTGTAAGAATTTTATGTGCTATGGTTATCTTAGATGTTAAGATTTTTGGTGATGCACCAGGATTGAATGGCAAATTTTTCGTGGCAAATACATAAGAAATATGTTTGCGGGATTCAAGGTATGTGGGTTTGAGATGCACTTGATAAATATTGGAAATATTTAGGCACTTAAAATTCGTATTTTACTTATTAGGAGGAGTGAATAGGATAAAAATATAAAACCATTATAGATTGGCAAAACTCATTGCTGAAACGTGGCCTGAAACGTGGCCCTCCTTACGGGATATGTCGACGTATGCGAACCGAACTCGTGGCTTGTGAACGGGGATGACACGCCATCAGACTACCATGAATATTTTTGCCGATGGTGATTGTGACCAATAATAATAGTAATAAACTAATTTCTCTGCAATAATAATTACGAATAAAATAGCATGAACTAATTACCTTCGTGGAAAATTACTTCCATATAATACTGAAATACAAATGGTTTAAATGTCTCGGGTTATTAATTACCTCAGGGCAACTCAAGCGATACCAACATATGAACGAAATGTTGAATTAAATGAGAAAATTTAGAAACGTTATATAGGAATTATTTTTAGATCTTTTCCTGCGAACAGATCGTTTCTGCATGCGTTGGAAAATATATTAAATATGGAGATTAAATAAATAAACGGACTGTGTGTCTCCTATTGTTGGCAATACTTAATGTCAAGTCGAAATCATACCGACGTTGTTTAAATTAGTGAAAAATGACAGTTCATATGTATATATATATATATATATATTTATGTAGCATATATGTAATAATTTACGGGGTAACTACAGGGTATCGTTGAGAAAATATTTAGCGAAAGGAGTCTCGGGTTCGAACCCTGGTGACTAGCGTTACAAGATGGCGGCTGGAGTGAAGGCTAGGTTCTGAAAGGTAAAAGGAAAAACAGTAAAATAAGTTTTCACATACGGTGACTACCAGTTGTTTTTTTTTATTAGATTTCTTGTCCGAGAACGGTAAGCCAGGAGTGTTCTAAATTAGCTATAATACAAGTTTATTTCTAGCAGGAATGTTAAGATATGTCCGTGGAATATTTAGTTTGAAATATGTCCCCGTATGCGAGGCTATCTAACGGGATTTTGATAATAGGTTCTGGGAATTTTCCAACTTGAATGAGGGGAGTTACACATTCAAATAATTCGCTCTACACTATACATGTTACCGAATCATCAGATCAATATCCGAAATCATAAAGAGTATCAGATTTTTTTTTAAAAAACAGATTGATCTGGCAACACAGTGTAATGTGTTGGCTAGGATGTCGTCACTAGAAGTCTTGGATTCGAGCTCAGGAAAAATGTATTCAGTATTTGGTTAATCTCTCCAGAATAGCGCAAGATGGGCCTAGTGTAAAAATTTATTCAAGGTTTTTTGGAACTGGAACTGATAAATTATTTGCCATTTTTTTTTCTTTACAAGTCAGGAATATTTAGCATTTGTCGGGAGTAAATTGGAAATTTTCCGCAACTCGTATAACTAATTTATCAAAGGAAGATATGGGAAGTATGGAACTTAGATTCTTTTACCGATTTAAATAACAAAATTATTTAAAATAAAATAAAAGTGGCTCATGGAACTCAGTTTCCTTTACAAAATAAATAATTAAACTTAGATAAAATCTTTGGTTTCAACGTGAGTTTATTTAAAGTGTAACTTATAATAGACCTAATTATACTTGGATGGGAAACTTGTAGCGGGCACATCAGATTAGATCTCGTAACGGTTGTATTGAAAATAGATTCTGAAAACTTTCCACAACTGGTACAAGGTATGTCAGCTGATGGTTCGAACTAGGACACATATTTGTCGCATAACGTCCTTATAATTTAGAAACAAAAGAACATAATTGAGGGATGCAGAATTTTAATCTATCTTATCGAATCGGACGAATGAACGTTAATAACCATAAGCGGTGAATTTATTAACTAATGGGTTGGATACAGGTAGTTGATGAATTATACTGATTTAAATGATGTTGATTCATAAGATAGCTAGTACTGCTGAGGGAACCTTGATGCTGACCATTCTTATAATTCTCTGTCCGAGTAAACGACCTTGCCCGCATTAGACTAAGCATTTAATTAAATAATAATAGAGCATTATGTTTGGCAAAATAAACATACACTGATAGGGCCGAAGATGTTAATAAGGAAAATAAATAAATAAATAAAATCCAAAAAAAATAGATGAATAAATACATGGTATTGTCTATTCATCCTAACCCCAAGTGATATGATACTACATAATCAGGGATATTTTTATTTTTTTTGAGTTTCTGTTGTGAATTATAAGTCTTATGTTTTATCTACATTATAAATTTTTTTTTGAATTTTCAACCGACTTTATACATTACTTAGGACTTTTGAGTAATTATTTGAAAACCCATATGGTGAATGGTGACTTGCAGTTTCCCCAGAGAGATTTTATGCAGTGAAGAATTTGGATTAGATCAAGAGTGTCTAGTTGTATTTAGGCATTATCTTTTAATGCGACTACATACTTAAAACAATATAATTTAGATTTAATGGTGGCAGCATTTTTTGTAGAATTGTGAACTGTTCCGATAAATTTTATAATATTATTGGATTATTTTAATTTCATAGTGAAGTGAGCAATCTAGTCGTAGATCTTTTAGGCATTTATTGTAGCAAGCGAAGTGATAATGGAAACGTGGTGATAATGCCGGCGCACTGTAGGACCCTAGAACTCTGGAAATAATTTCTTGTCATTCAAGTGCAGTTTTCGAATATTTGAGGAGTAAAGTAGACTTAGTGGTTTAACTTAATCCGTAAACGCTCTATCATCATAAAAATAAGAAAACTTTCATTATATATTCCCGATGAAGGAAATATATGTGGAATGAAGAACATGTGGGAAGTTAGAACTCAATTAATGAACGCCTTAATAATAATAAATAACCAATAAATAATGATAACAATAGGATAATGAATAGAAACCTTACTAAAATAAGCTAATAATCTTGTGAATTTTAAACTAACTAATTTAAAAAGTAAAACATGGGCAAGTAACTGAACTAACGGGAAACGGTAATGGAACTAACTGAGGGAAGCGAGTAGATACTCTTAATCACTACAATAAATTAAACCCAAAGATTATGAGAACCACAAGTAATTATGAACCAACTACGAGTAATCTCTACAAACTAAATTAAATAATATTAATAACTAAGTAATTAATAATAAAGCAGTTTGGCAGGTATAAAGGAGCATCAGATTACGAAGACAGGTCATGAGGTAAAAGAGGATTGACCGAGACCTCAGTGAATAACCAACGGGCAATCTGAGCTATAAAAGCAAAAACATGATAACTAATCGACATAATGGTGAAAATAATGATGATAAAAAAAATAATAAGCATCATAACTATATTAATTCACGGAAAATTAATAATACAAATAATAATAATAATAATAATAATAATTCACAGACAATTAATAAACAATAATAATAATAATAATAATAATATTAATAATCGTAATAAATATAAACTAAGTGCAATAACAAATGATTAGCATAAGATGTTATATCGATACTTAAAGTAATAATTAATTATATGAGGAACACTCAGATTTAAGGAACAATTTTTCATCATGATGATGATGATTAATTATATGAGGAACAATCAGATTGAAGGATTGCGGATAAATATTGAAGGACAAGGGCAAAAATCGTAACACTGAGATACCAGATAGGACTAGCATTAATCCTGGTATCGTATTTTAATAATAATCATAATCATAATGATAGTCATAATAATAATAATAATAATCTTAATAACTATATTAATGAAAATAAACGATGATACCAAACATCAGTAATAACAATAGAAGTTAACAATCATACTGCATAATAATAATAATTCACGGAAAATAAATAAACAACAATGATAACAATAATAATAATAATAAATAAAACTAATTGCAATAACATAATGATAAGCATAAAACGTTATATTAAAGTAATAATTAATAATAGGAGAAATCATTAGATTAAAGGATGGCGGATATTATTAAAAGGAAAGAGGTCTAAATGATCGTAATACTGAGATACCAGATAGGACTAGCGGTAATCCTTATATAGTATTTGAATAATAATAATTAATACCAGAAGTAAAGGAAGTAAACAACGTGAAAGGAGTGACAAACAAACATCGACGAATAAAACCAGGAAGATAAAACTATTAATATTAGTGAAGATCCTAAAACTTAATAAAAATATAATAATAATAAACCGCCCGAATAGTAAATAATATAATAATAATAATAATAATAATACTAATAACAATATTAACTATATTAATAATAATAATAATAATAATAATGATAATAATAATAATAATAAAAGGATAACAAACATCAGTAATAACAATAAACCTTAATGATCATACTAATAAAAAATAAAATAAAATTACCAGTAATGATAATGCATAATGATAATAATGAAACACAGTAAATTTAAAAACTACCAATAATAATAATAATAATAATAAATAATGATAATAATAAGTCGCGGTAAATTAATAAACCACACTAATAATGATGATTAAATAAGAGCGAACTACCAGAAATAAGACTTGTGTTTATGAATAAAATGAAAGATAACGGAAAACCACAATCTCAATTTCAGCAATTAGGACTCATTTAAGAGTGAATGGGTTCCGGGATAAGTAGTAGGCTAGTTCGCGAGAAGATAACGTGGAAGTAGTCCAGATAGAGGCACGTAGTATGTTAAGCCTATAGCGGAAGACGACTGATAGGTTCAATTAACCAGCAGTTATGCCAACACGGAGGATAGAAATTGTTTTAACATCGCAATAAATAAGGAGTGACAACAGTTCAGATTAAGAGGGGAGGATGTGCATTATCCAACTTGGTTTAAAAAAAAAAAAAGAAAACGGAAGAGGGGCATGTGAACTTAGGAAAATTTATAAACTTTTTGAAACGCAGTGAAGAATAGGACAAGCGTTGAAAGATTTCCCCAGAATTATCGAGTGACAAACATGCAGAAATGATCGAAAACAAATTAATTTATTCCCATAGTAATTTAGAAGATGGAGGTTAGGATACTTCACCGATAGTTGGGTGTCTTAATCGATCTAGTGGAAAGTATTATCATATAAATTTGGGATTTCAAGGGCTACACTGAATATATTTCTAATGGAAATTACACACAATTATTATATTCGGCTGATCATGACACTTGACTGAGATGCATACAGGAGGGAACAGAGAAAGGATCTGCGGCCGAGATCCCTCCTCTGTACACCTTGATAGCACATCAGTGGGACTAGTGACCAGTTGAGAATAGACACACACACATGGGATTTGAAACTTATTTAAATAGTAAATGACCACTAGATCGCCTTAACCCATTGGAGACTTTTAACGAGTCTCCCTCGTGAGCAGGTAGAAAGTCCAAACAGCCCCACAACGAGGTAGACTCGTTGTTGTGTTATAACACTGTAAGACGTTAGGTTTCTTTAGTGGTTTACATTTTCGGTTCACCATCAGTAAAATGTGTTGTTTGTTTATGTAAAGTAAATATGTATAGGCCTAGTGTATTGTATAGTTTATTTTAGTTATTATTTATAGAATAGTAGACTATAGTTGTAGGCATTTATTACGGTAAAATATAAGTGAATATAAATTCAGTGCTTATTTGTTAAAATTCATAGTTTTAAAATTAATTTTTTTCTTGCAATATGTGCGTAAATAGGAGAGAACGTATTGCTTTTGAGAAACTAAGTGAAGTAGTGGATGAAATATTATGTGACAGTGATTGTAGTAATTATTATGGAACGAAGATTCGGACGATGAAATAATATACAGTGACAACGTAACCGTGCATGCTACTGATGGTAGAAATTTAGGTGAGTTTCGTCCAGTTTTTATCTATAGTATTTTATAATTTACAGGTCGATATATAACTATGATAATTAAAGAATATACGAAGAACTTTTCCTGATTTTATAATGTATAGGTCTATGCTTATTTTATTTCATATATTTATTTTTATTATGTACAGTATTATATTGCGTTTGTTATTTTTTCGGTCTTGTTTGAACATATGATTTGTGTTTACTTTCAAGGCAATGTCCGAGAACTTTTACAAAAAGATGGTTTCTGAATTGTTTGTCAACTTTCACAGCCTTGAAAATAACAAAACATAACGGTTTACAATGCACAAAAGAGGGTAGCAGGTAGGCCACATTCCTTTGCTATTCGTAAAAGTACAAGATACTAAAAGAAATTCAGGGGTAAACAAAATATCTGAAATCATAAGTGATAGAACAGAGTATGTGTATTTAAAGTCCAGCGCAGCGGAGTAGCGGCGCGGAGATTTAAATGGGTTCCCAGTGAACATGCTAGGCACTTTAAACGTGTCTCCAATGGGTTAAGGCTCGCCAGACTTGGGCCTACAAATCACTCGGAACCATATAAAGATAAAAACGAGCGAATAGACTGTAACCTAGGTCAATCTTGGCTAAGCGATGTTAGGGAAATCGCACAGAAACCCAAAAGAAGTTAGAAGAGTAACAGAATTAGGATAGGAAGCCCTATCTTGATGGAGGCCTGGCACATGCCAGAGCTACTGGGATAGAGATGCGAACAGCGACCCTTAGGAGGAAACAGTGCACAGACGAGAGAGACAGAGAAATAGGGAAGAGTTAGGGAGTGCGCAATCGGAAGGTGGGACACCCCCGTAATAAAAGGATCTGGAGTCACAGACCTCCTCGGTGATCCTGGGGCACTGGCCATAAAACCTTGCCGGCTTGGCACTGACGTTTAGGACCAGGGAACAACGGCAGGTAGAGCAAATAGGCATCGGAGAAATAGTGGCAAAGGACCACTTAGAAACAGAGGACCACAAGGAATTGAAAGAAAATATAGAATCTTTAGCAGAAGAAGGCACCCGGGTGTTAGGAAGTGAAGTGGGCAAGAAACGAACCCCGTCAAGGGAAATAGGATCAAATCCACCCCTATTGACGCAGCAGTTGTTCGGTGAGGTCACCAGCTTACCTAAGGGAATTTATGAGTCAGGGACTCAGGGAGCGAGTTAGGAAGGACCAGGGCCACTTTAGACGGAATACATTCTCCGCCTTCATGTCGTGCCCGGTTCTGTCGCTGGCTCATCCGGCTTATATACAAGAAACATTAGGGAATTCTGGAGCGACAGAATTAAAAGGTGGGTCAGGAAGGGCCAGGGCCACTGACTGCGTGAATGGAATCGACGCATTTTCCACCTTCAGGTTGGCGCCTAGAGAAATCCAGGCCCCCATTGTGGAAGACGGGACCCATTTTCCGCCTTCAAGGACGCGCCCGGCCGCTTCGCTGGCTCACCCGACACGATTAGCGAGACAGAAATCGCGATTAGGAGGTGGGGGCGGGCATGACTAGGGCCACCGTCGGTATGGAGGGTATCGACGCATTTCCCGCCTTGAGGCTAGCGCCTAGAGAGATCCGGGCCCCCTTTGTGGGAATTGGGGACCTTCCCATGCCCTCGAGGCCGCAGCCCAGTCATGGTCTGGGGCCCCCCAAGAAGCGATGGGTCAGGGACCATCCAGAGTCAATAATGATGCCAGGAAATCCGCCGGTGGTGAGAAAGCGGAAAGAAAACCGCGAAGGAAGACGTACGCACAGATAGAATGTGGTCCTAACGGGTAGATAACAAATACTAGCAAATAGCACCGGAAACACTAGTGCACTAGAGGGAACAGAAGGAAAATTGGGAAACGCACATACATACGATTGTGCCATCGACAGATAGAGCCAAGAGGGACAGATTGACCTAGGATGGAAAGGGAAGAAGACGACATATAAAACGAGAGGTTAAACGCCTATGGTGGTGTAGATAGGTTTAAGCGCATAAGCAGTCTAAAATAAATAGAATCCTAGGATACAAGCAGAACAGATAGGAGTAGTTCCGAGTGAAAGAAGAAGTAAGGAGAGAACCCAGGCGTAGGACGTGGGTAGAATATTTCAGAGTAAGAAGAAGGGAAAAATCAACCCCCAATAAAATGATGATATGTATGTAATGGGAAATCAAGGAAATCCCGGAAGTAAGAAGTAGGAAAAAAAAGCAGTTTAAACACATGTAGATCAAGAAACAATCAGGGAATAAAGTATACAAACGAAAAATAAAAGTATAAAAGTTCAACAAATCAGCTATGAGAATTTGCCAATCAAACAAACAGTTCGGTGAGGTAAGAGTGTAAAGCACGCCGTATCAGAAGTTAGGGCAGCAGAAGGGAGAATGAGGACAAGGACTCAGGTTACGTAACATCACGGTGACTTCTAAAATTGAATCAGTAAGGAATTAGAGGTTAAACTAAGTGGATTGATATATTAGCAGTAAGATCAGATAGTCCGGGAAAAGTAGACCAATGAATAATGAAAACCTGAATCCCTGTCCAGACTCAAGTAGCTTAAAAATCATATCTCAATTAAAGAATATTTAAGACTAGGAAAGGGAGAGTGAAGAAATAGAGGCAGTTATTTCAGAAGTGGAGAAAGGAAAGAATGCTCTCAAACTCAGGACCCTAAGGAAACGATGACGTAAATTCAGGATACGAATATTAATTGGTGTTTGTAAGGACTAATTAGGCTTTGGTCCAGTAGCATTTACATGATAAATAAGTGTAGTATATGTCCTTCCAACTGATGTGAAGACGAGCGCACCCAGTCGAACCTAGGACTATATTATAAAGAAAGGGACTAGATAAAACCCTTAGGATTAGGCAGAATTTAGGGCTGCAAAATACAGCAAAATATCAACCGATCTAATTATGGACATTATGTGTATATATACACCTGAAGAACTGTCAAATTGAAAGTTTTAGGGAAGATACAAAAAATTATTTAGAAGCTGATATTTGTTGATGATGGCTATACACAGAATTGATAGGCATAAGAGCACTCTTTCCCGTTTTCCAGTTAATAAAAACAAAAGAAAAAATTGCAAAATGCAAATTTTGTTGTTTGTAACATTGAGATATGACTAACTAGGAGTAAATTTAGAGGAACTCAAACCTAGGGAAAATTATATATAAAAAAAAAAAATGTACATGGATGTTCAAAAGAAAAAAAAAATTCGGGACATTTTGATTATAAGATAGGTGAGTCATCCCGATAAGCCCATAAGCATCAATGGTTCATTTTTCAAAGGCCCAACTGAACCTATTAAGAATACATGGTGTAGACTCGTAGTAATTAAGAATAAACACAACTACAAAAAAAACGAAGTAAACAAAAGAAGAACCATTAATGAACCTATTAAGAATACATGGTGTAGACTCGTAGTAATTAAGAATAAACACAACTACAAAAAAAAAAACGAAGTAAACAAAAGAAGAACCATTAATGAACCTATTAAGAATACATGGTGTAGACTCGTAGTAATTAAGAATAAACACAACTACAAAAAAAAATCAAAGTAAACAAAAGAAGAACCATTAAGACAAGAAAAAACACATTTTGGCACGAACAACGACTACACACATGCATGGATAGACTATGCTCAAACTATATGAACACGACTGGGCCAACTAGAAGCGACGGAGGATGTTAAGTCACCTAGGACATTCCCCACACCACGAAACTTGGTCAGATCAGCTGATATCAAAACAAAAGGAGGAAGATAGGGTCTACGCGGGTACGACTTACTACATCAGGGATAGTCATTCAACATGGGAAATGTCCACCAGTCAATACGGTGCGACATGAGAGACCAAGCAAATACCTTAACCATATCCAACCGAACCTCTGATCGTCCGTGGATCACATAATAATTCCCAACCAGTATTATGGAAAAAATTGGATAATAAAACACATAAATCCTATTAAACCTATCCTCCGGATAATCCATGGCTCCTAAAAGAAATTGCTGGTCTCGAGAACTTCAAGGACAGACCCAGTATCCGGCATGGCTCTCTCCCGGACGAAGGAAGATACCATCATCGAACGTGGTCCCAGGCATCGGATTCAACCAGGGATGCTGTAATAGATCAGCATGAGCGCGGACATGCGCGGCGCCAAACAAGAACTCAGTGCTCAAGTTTCTCGGTGAACGGGCTGGTGGAAAAGCCGAGTGTTGTGAAGAAAGTGATAAGCTCAAATTAAATATTTTAGGAAAAAAATAATAATAAATACAATTTTCGAATCTAAAGAAGTGTGCAATGAAAAACAAACAAAAACAGCAAAGGGAAAGAAGAGGGAATAAGAATGTATAATTTTGTGTTTCATGTATATTTTCTTGTTTCAGGTGCAGAGTGATAAGCTAATCCATTTTTTTCCCCTGCTATCTAGCATGTTTTTAACACCAAATGACCGTGTAGCAATAAGATGGAGTAGGTAAACGTCATATGTCAAATGTTTCCATATAGAAAGGAGAACTTCGGTAAAATACGAGGAGAAAATGGATTAACTTAAGCACAATATTTCACCGTACATAATTATTTAAAGAGTGTTCATGTTGCATTTCTTGTTGTACACTAGTATTTTGGAAGGGGTCAAACCTGGGGAAAGGAAAAGGAGCTACACGGTTAAGATCTAGGTAAGAGAGAAAAAAAAAATAGGAGATCTCTAGAGCATGGGGTGTGGTCAAACGAAATTTCAGGAAGATTTTATGGGGAACAACATACTATGGTTTATGATAACGGCCTGAAAAGGGTTTCTCTTAAAAATCCCTTTGCCAGGTTTGAGGAAGGGGGAGTCTGTTATAAATAGGATAATTTAGGATAATTTAGGACTAGATATTTTAATTAATTATTTTAAATAGTATTAATATTATAGGTTTCCTATTAGTAATATTATAGGTTTCATATTAGACAGAATATGTAATCAGATTTACCTTGACCAGTACAGTTAGGTCTATATCAAATCATATACAGTTACAGTTGAGGTTCTGGAAACATCCAAAAACGAAATATAGCCTAAGGATGAGAAGGTCAAGGTTTTCGCATTCAAAGACCGCTGGACAAATGTACCGTTAGGGCCTATGAACTTACTATGCTTTGGTGGAAAGAGAGAGAGATTACAGTTTAGGCCATCAGAGTGGGAGTGATATAAGCGAAAAGTGACTGAAACGGGGAGTTGTAGTTGTCAGCAGGGCTGTGGTAAGTCTGCACATGTTATTCTTAATAGGATAAAATAGGGGCCTTTAGAATAAAATCAAGATGGATAGGTTTCAGAAATAAATTCAAGTAGTATGACGTAATATGGGTTGACCTCTCTCTCTTTCCCTCCCCCCATGAATATGTATTAGAATAAGTTAGGCTAATTTATTTATTTGTAATTAATTGTTCTTATAATTGTTAAATATAGATGGTTATTTAATTAGTTATTTATTTGTCTCGAATACCCTCTACTATAAAGTCATCAGCCATGCCGCTCGGCTAACGTAATCCGTAGGTAAATCACACTAACTTACCGTTCACTAGTAATCCATGTTCCAAAGGTCCTTTATGCCCTAATATAGCTACCCATAACTGTAACAATGTGTACAATTAATTAGTACATACTCTATGTTAGCTGCACTTGAAAACTCTTTGTTGTTGCATAGAATATTCGTTAAAATCGATATTACTGCCACATATCATACAAAATATACTGAAATAAATGTTAGAAAAAATGAAACGCTAAGAATAAAATTTGACAGGAGTTTATGAAAGAATTTAAAAAGTCGCGTCACAGGTTGTAAAGAATAGCCAAAATTTGTCTAGCTAACGTGTACTTTTTAACGTCAGGTACAGAGGATTATAAAGACATGTAGAGGTGTATATTATGCTGGTATCAATACTAATAAAATTCATTGTTAAAACCGTTGAGGTGGAAAGTCATAAAATAAAATGAGTTAAAAATATACCTTCTTAGGTAAGATCCGTCGTCCTCAACTTATAAAATATGTATTATTTATGCCTGTAGGCTTTTCAGAACATCCGTTCCATCTTCAGCAGGTCCTTCTTCGCTACAATATCTAATATGATGGTTGATGCTGCTGGCCCTAATGTGGTGTTGTCACGATAACACCACATTAGGACCAGCAGAATCAACTATCATATTAGATATTGTAGCGAAGAAGGACCTGCTGAAGATGGAACGGATGTTCTGAAAGCCTACAGGCATAAAGAATACTTGGCATGGCCTGGACACATTATTCGTATGGACAACAAAAGGATTACAAAAATAATTTACAATGAGCAAGCAACCTCTATTGGCTAGAAAATTCGGAAGACCTAAATTAAGATGGGAAGATAATATAATTCAAGACATTAAGATTTTAAAAAATAAAAAAACTGGAAGAGTGAAGCTCAGAACAGGGAAGTCTGGCATAAGTTTCTGAAGGCGGCCAAGGCCCACATGGGGCTGTCGAGCCAATGATGATGGTGATGATTATGTTTTCAATTATTTAAATCCCGGGGATAAAAAAAAAATCTATATCGCTTGGATCCCGAAATGATTTCGTAATCCAATTTTTTTTGTAAAATATTTTATTGATAGTAGCTTAGCCGACTTGGTGGATATGAGGCTGCCCCGACTGAGATCTCAAGTTCGAATCCTGGCGGTTCCGGAAGGTACCGTGCCGAATAAGCGTGCATCCCGTAATTATTCTCGCGAAGGCATGATGCCTTACACCGCTCGGCCAAGATAAATAAGAATTTAAAATTACATGTTATACACATTGTGCCCACAACATTTTTAAATAGCGCTACTATTACTATTTTGATAAAACCACAGTCGGTTATGTATATTGTAGAAATGAAGTCATTTTGCAAGTACAGGCATTTGATGGAAGCTAATTTAGATAGACGCTAAGAGGCAAGCGACGCCATATATTGCATTTTTATCTTTCAAATGAAAAAGTTACAGCAAAAAATGTAATTGAATTGACTTAAAAACCCACTTCTGTACGACGAGAATAATCGATATACAAGCGGCAGGCAATCCTCCATGAGTTGCGGATTAGTAAATTTATGTATGATCCAACTGTCATAATACATATTATGCATATCATGGAGATCACATATGCCACAAAACAATCTACAGCCGATTCCATTTAAACGGTATAACATTTTTAATTACATCTATGTAACCACAAACTCAGTGATCGTAAAATATGTATACATTTTCTTTGTTTCCTGATATCTAACACAGGGTTTGATTGGATTTCCTACTTTTAAGAATATAAAGTCAATTCCGGTTTGAAATATGCTGATATTATTGAATACGGAAGTTTTTAGCAGTCTTGTCGACATTTTAATGTTTTGCTATAAACACACAAACACATGTGTATTAATCTAATATATAAAAATTAATGTTTGTTTGTTTGTTGGTTTGTTTGTTTGTTCGTACTTTATGCGCGGCCAAACCGTTGATCCGATTGTGATGGGGTTTGTTTTGCAAAATGTTCAGGAGATCCCCGGGATGAACATAGGCTATAAGGGAGTTGTGATACTCAACTCCTAAACCCTTAAAAATCACCCTTTCCAGTGAAAAAGTTAAAAAATCCTTTTTTGATGCGTAAATGGCTTACGCTGCCTAAGTATAATATAATAATAATAATAATAATAATAATAATAATAATAATAATAATAATAATAATAATAAATTGGTAAGAGGCACTAGAAAGAGCATTAAGTTATAAGTTTATGATTTGTCTTTTATGAGTTCGTTCAGTGATCCTGTCCATATTCTGCATTGTTTGTAATGGTATCGCTCACACTTTTGGTCGCATATCTTGCATTCACACGAATCACTCGGTTGGTGGAATTTTGTATTTTTGCACATTTTGTGATGATATCCGTGTGTTGCTAAATCTATGATTCTGTGTCTTTGTGGTTGGTTACTTCCAGTCCACTCTCTGTTTACCATGGCATCTGAGGCGTAGAAATCCTCGTCGATCTCTTTTTCTCTCTGTTTCTTTTTTTCGATGACTTTCTTATATGGCTCCGTTGCTGGCAGTAGTATCCTTTGCCTCAGGTCCTCTAGGAAGAAGGTTTCTCTGGCTAGCATATAGGCCATTCTATTTGGTGTGTATTTGCTTGCACCTAATGCCTTTTTGATGAATCTTGGTTTTACTTTTTCTAACCTCTCCAAATCGCTGGTCGATAGTTTCTCCCAAATCAGTTCTATCCCGTTGGTGACGATCGGGATGATCACTGATGCCTAAAGTATAACAAATATACAAAATTAATTTACACAGAATTGAATATTTCAATTAACTCTACAAAAAAAAAAGTCCACGGCAGCATATGTTTATCTTTTACGCAGAACTCACAATAGCCATTTTTTGTCTTTCATTGATGCCAGGAAGAACGGGGTAAGTGGATTGCCGGACAAGCGTGCACTGCCTAACCGTTCATCCGGTTGTGTTGGGGCTTTTTGAAAATGTTCAGGATTTTCCCGAGAATGTTAGGCTACAAGAGAATTTTAATGATCAAGCCCTTCACCCTTAAAAGTCGTCCTTTGTAGTGAAAAGTAAAATAAAAGTGGCTTTTCTACGCTTAAATCGCTTACGCTGCCTAAATCATAACAAATACACCAATATGTACACAGAATTGAATATGTAAAAAAACTCTACTAAAAAGCCCGCGACAGCATATGCTTATCTTTTAGGGATAACTCACAATAGCCATTCTTGTCTTTCATTGATGCCAAGAAGATCGGGATTAAGTAGATTCCCGGGCAAGCAGAGCACGGATAACACGAAATAACGAATTTTGTCTTTCAGCTCATTAATACCAAATACATCTGGATACGTAGATTCCCGGGCAATGCCGGGTAATAATAATAATAATGATATAAATTTATAATTATTATTCCTTTCACTTATTCAACTAAACGTAAAAACACATTATCATTTATTTATATCATAATGTGAGAGTCGGACTTCCATACGTGCCACAAACATTACAGCAACGAGAATAAATGCCTTGCAGTAATATTCTCAAGAGAAATTTTGGGTGTGAAAGATGAGGATATTTTCTGAACAGATGAGAAGAATATCCGATGTCATCCTTCTTCCCGTTTTAGAAACAGAATTTTTCATATGAGAAGGAAGGCATCATGTCGCTAGATGAAGCACTAGAATCTACAACTCGTCTTAGAATGCATTTCCAGAATTGAGCCTATGTTTAATTTCTTTGTGCATCTCATTCCTATTTGTTAATTTATTGTTCCTATGTATTTGAATTCAGCCACTTCCTTAAAATTTCTCTCATTTTTCATTAGCTGTACATTTCCATTATATAATGTATTCATTGGGGCACGCCGTAGCGTAGTGGTTAAGGCACTGAGCTACAAGCCGGAGGGTCGAGGGTTCAAGTCCCGTTGGGGTCAGGATTTTTAAACTGACCCAAACCCTCTGGCGGCACTATAGCCCTGGGGTCGACTCAGCCTCTAACTGAAATGAGTACCAGACGTTTGTTCTGGGGGTAAAGGCGGCCGTCACGCAGGGCTGACAACCCGGCTGACATAAAGTGCCGATTGTCTAGAAAAAGTGGGAGCCCTAACCTCCTACTACCCCAAGGGCCTCCGGGTTTGTTGTGGGATCACTTTACTTTTACTTTACTTTATTCATATGTCTTTTTCTTCTTCCTCTTCATCACGGTTTAGACTTATTTACTAGCCTCTTCCGGTTCCAAATTGCTGCTGTTTCCATCTTTTCTTTGGTCTTCCAAAACTTCTTCTTCCTCGTGGTGAATAGCTGTATGCTGTTTTTGGTATTCTATTATCAGTCATCCTTGCCAAGTGTTCTTTCCAATTTGTTCTGTATTTCACTATTGTTGTGTTTATTTCCTCTGATTTCAGTTGTCTTATTTCTGTGTTATATTTTTGTCTGTTCCTTGATATCCTGCTATTGGTCCGAGGAATTTCATTTCAGCAGCTTGTATTACGGCAGATTGTTGTGCTGTCACTGTCCATGTTTCGGATTCATAAGTAATAATAGGAACTGCCATTGTATTGTATAATTTCATTATAGAGTCTTTCCTGGCTTTATTTTTCAAAGTTCTTTTTAGCGTTCCTGTTATATAATTAAACTTATTTAGTTCGTTATTTATATCTGTTTCCGCTGTGTATGATACTTCGCAACCTAGGAAGTTATATCTTACCACTTGTTCTACTGGTTTATTTTCTAATATTATCTTTGTCCGAAGTGGATGAGCGCCCTTAAAGGCATTGTTTCCTATGTGTGACCATATATTTAGTTTTATTAATATTTACTTCCAGTCCCAATTGCTCAGTGTTACTGAATTGACGGTGCGTGTTGGCCCTTAGTCGCCCAATAGTAGGCCTACTACATATCAGCATGAACTAACAGCTTGTTAACGCCACTGATTTTAGGCCTTCTTCATCCTCTAAATATTTGATGACACGCTCTAGTACAAAATTGAACAGTAGAAGAGATAGTGCATCTCCTTGCTTTAACCAAGTGTGAATAGTTGATCTAAAATCAGTAAAAAAAGACACAATTGTATTCTACACTGTTATAAAACAAAAATACGTCCATACTTAGGTCTATTCATAAACGCTATAATATCTTACGTAAATACAATTCAACATAGGCTCAACGACGGAACCGCGTGCTATTATATATGTTACATAATGTATTACGCATTGTAGAGACTTATGCCATCTCAACTTCTCTCATTTGTTACAGGGGTAAACAAAGTAACGGAAACACCCTCCAAATCTTTATTAATATAGTGTAGGACCATCACTAGCCTTTAAAACACCTGAAAGTTTTCTTGGAATTGATTCTTACAACTTACCAATATTCTATCAATAGAAATCTTGTATCATTCTTCATGGTCAATTTATTCTAGCTTTATTAATTAGAATAAAGTTCTTCGTCGCTCTCTGTCCTTGTGTCTTTATCCGTTACATCAAGTTTAAACAATTTAAGAATTTACATTATTCCATTGCTTTTATGATAAACAATTATATTTACCATAAATATTATTTAAATAAACATATTTTAATACATTTATAAATAATATAGATATCTAGCTTTAACTATTCATAATTTTGAACATATTATTAAGATCCATCCATAGTAATTCTGCCTGAAGGCAGGTCCTTGACTGCAATCATAGCATTTTCATGCTATGCTTGCAGCTTTACTAGGGAATTGTAGGTGTGGTAGTTTCCCGTTGCTTTCCACACCGGTGAAAGATGATAATGATGATAATGATAAGGATGATGATGATGGCCATATGAGTTAGGGGGCCGTTAGGGCCTTAAAGGTTTCCTGACATTTGTCTTATAGGTGAGGAAAAATCCCGATAAAAACCTCACCCAGAAAAAACTGCCCCGACCGGGAATCGAACCCGGGCCCGCTGCGTGACAAGGCAGCATGCTAGCTCGAGACCACAGCGGTGGACTATTATTAAGAAAATGATTTTAATAAGCAGATCAATGTAATATGATTTGTATATCAATGACTATCATATTTTTATATTGAAATTGTTTTCATATACTATACAAATTATATTTAGTAAATATAAATCTCACACTATATTATTATGGCAGACCATTTTAAAATGGATAATAATAAAAATAAATACAATAATAATTTAATCAACAGAAGCTCTATTACGTATAACTCAAGAGAATGGGTTAGCTGATCATTGACTGATTTGCATTGTGTTGATTATGTGCGCAAGCAGCCAGCTGGCCTTGTCACAAATTGAGAGCAATCAGTCAAACCCATCAATCACACTAATAAACCCCAAACAGTACAGATCTCTTCTCCGACACCTCTGTGAGGCAGGGGCTGCATACAAACGTCTCAGCTTTCCGCAGTCGTGATAAAGGGGAACTCCATATGCTATAAAATGTTACAAATATAAGATATAAGCTAATACTCGCGCGTACCCTGCTACTCATACATAAATGCTAACATGTTTTTAACTCCAGCCGTGCACTGTTCGGGAATCTGCTTATCCCGATATTCTTGGCATCGATGAAAGACAAAAATGGTTATTGTGAGTTATCTGTAGGAGATAAACATATGCTGTCGCGGACTTTTTTGTAGAGGTTTTTGAGATATTCGATTCTGTATACATTAATTTGGTGTACTTATTATGGTTTAGGCAGCGTAAGCCATTTAAGCGCCAAAATAGGTACTTAATTTCACTTTTTCGCTACAAAGGGTGATTTTTAGGTGTGAAGGGGTTGAGTATTGCAACTCTCTTACAGCCTATGTTCATCCCCGGAATCTCCTGAATATTTTTCAAAAAGCCCCATCTCAATCGGATGAAGAGTATGGTATACCACGCTTGTCCGGGAATCGACTTATCTTCTTGACATCAATAAAAAACAAAAATGGTTATTGTAAGTTATCCCTAGAAGTTAAACGTATGCTGTCGCGGACTTTTTTCTAGAGTGTTTGAGATATTCAATTCTGTGTACATTAATTTCATGTATTTGTTATGATTTAGGCAGCGTAAGCCATTTAAGCGTCAACATAGGGACTTTATTTCACGTTTTTCACTACAAAAGGTGATTTCTAGGGGTGAAGGGGTTGAATATTACAACTCTCTCATAGCCTATGTTCATCCCGGGAATCGTCTGAACATTTTGCAAAAAAAAAACCATCAAAATCGGATCAACGGTATGGCCGCGCATAGAATACGAACAAAGAAACATACATACAAACAAACATTGATTTTTATATATAGGATGTATCCGATATATCAGTCGTCCTCAATTAAAATCAATTCTTAATATTCAATTTTAGGAAGTGATATTTTGAGGTTATTTTAATTAAATTATTTTCTTCTGATAATCTTACCTCAATATTAATGTTGATTTGTTCTTGGACATGTTTCAAAACAAGCTGACGATAAAACAGAATTGTTTTGAAACATGTCCAAGAACAAATCAACATTAATATTGAGGTAAGATGATCAAACTGAAAATAATTTAATTAAAATCAATTCTATTCGAAAAACTTTGTCAACTGGTTTAAACTATGAATGCTTTTCAAAAACATACTCAATTTTCTGCATTTCAACTGGTACTAATGTTGTTATATAAGTTGTACAATCGGTTCAGGTCTGCGGGCGTGTTCTCGTTGAACGTGTCTGTTTTCTCAGCTTCTTTTAAAATCTCTACGTCTTCTAGGGTGTTAAATTTGTTATAGTTATTCTCTCTTTGTCTGTATGTATCTATTTTATCAGTTATTGCAAATATTTCAAGTTCCTGTCTTATTTCTGCTGAAGTTTATGAGTAAGTTATTTTTTACTAGTACAGGTTACCAGCCTCTAGCCAAACCCCTCTTCCTGGAGGGCAGGGAACTGGAATTTCGGAGTGTTCGTCTCCTAGAGAAGTTGCCTTCACTACGGCTTTGGTGACAGAATGAATGAAGATAGATATCCAAAACAAATAACAAAATACAAACCTAAAAGCACCCGAGATGTGGGCAGACCTAGAAAGAGGTGGGCTGAAGTCGGAACGGGTCAACAGACCTAATCCATGAATGCAGATGATGTAATATTGACAAGATATTATCGATTTTGTCGAACTGATGACCCGTTTATAGCATATCCTTTTCTTCTTCTACTTCATGAACTTACGCTTTTTGACCTGTTTTCACATCAAGGGGGATTTAATGAATCTTCCCATCTAGTAAATGGGCGTCCAACACTTCTATGTCTTATTGATTTGTACTTTAATAACAGCTGAGGGATTCTATCTGTAGGTATTCTTTTATAATGTTCAAACCAGTTGTTTCTCATGTTGTCAATTCTATTTGTTAAATTAAAAATATATAAGTATTTTCTAATACGCTCAATTACTTTTCTGTCTGTAATTTTCACACCTGCTACTGATTGTAAGAACTTCATTTCTGCAGTTTCTATTTTTCTCCTGTCTGAACGGCTAAGAGTTCAATTCTCACTTCCATATGTTAAGACACGCACTGCCACAATTTTATAAAATTTTAATTGTGTACTCCTCAAAGTTTTATTGTTCAGTGGGCGTTTTATAGTGCCGCACATTCTATAAAACTTATTAAATTTAATGTTAATATCATTCTTCTGGCAGTATGATGCATTGTTTCATAAATAATTTAAATTGTTCGCCTGTTGTATTGCACTGTTAATAACCCATTCGCCTCAAAATATGAGGTACACTCGCTGGCAGTTAAACGGCCTTTAACTCAGAAGACGAGGTACACTCGCTTAACTCTGCTGTTATATATTTTGCAATAGTTTGTACATCCCTTGACAGGGCAATCTTTTTGTTAACATTTATGAATAGTGGAGGAATGTGTTTTTGCCTTCACCCTTATTGTGATCACAAGTACCGTTATCAATTATTTGCTTTAACTGTCTTAAAATATACAATATAATTTACGGTAATTTAAATCCGGTTTCTAGAGAAATGCATTGAGCATTTAATCCTGAAATAAATGGGTTAATGCTGATTTTACACCTACAAGGATAATGAAAATATCTGGAACTACAACAAATTTTATAACTTTATCATCTACTCTATAGGAACATTTTAGCGTTCCCTCCAATCCGATCAGCCTTAAGTTCACAATTATTGATAATTGCAAACTAGATAAATTCCAACTTAAAATTTACCCCGTTAAAAATAAAACTTTACAAGGATAATAAAAATATCTGGAACTACAACAAATTTTATAACTTTATCATCTGCTCTATAGAAACATTTTACTTTCCCATTGTATGCCAATACTTTCGTTTTACTTTCAGAGATTTTCATATTGAATTTATTTGCTATTTCATATAGGCCTATATAATGTAAGTTTGGCAAAACTTGTTTTTTCTTCATGATTAATATTTTTTTTAATGTTCATTGTATTATGTGTTAAAATTTTTTGTAGTTGTACTGATGTAAAACTTGTCGCAATTGTTGCGCTTATGTTTATGAACTCCTTTATTTTCGTATTTATTTGTTACTTCGATTTTGATCGATATAATGATGTTGAATTTTAGAAGTTTGGTTCATATTATACCCTCCACCAGATTTTTTTAAATGGGTAAGAAGTCTGTTCGTCTCTCTTTGTCCTTTGTACAGACAGTTTCTTAAGAACTTTGTCCTCAAATAGTAGTAATTTTTTCCTCTCGCTTGAAGGGTATATAATTCCTATCCCTATAATACATAAGTTCTAACTTTAATAGTGGCAACTATTTATTTATTACTAGTATACAAGTGACAGACCTGTGAAACTTCTACAATCCTTCAATGTAGTACCCAGCATTGTCTACAACTCGTTGCCAGCGATGTGGAAGTCGTAGTATCCCTGTAGCAGCTCCTATTCTGTTGATGGTTCTGACTGACCGCCTTAATGCAAGCAGAATCTCGAGAACAGTCTGTAATCGAATATCACGATCTGGTTCCTTCATCTTAGGGACCAAATCATAATCACAGGGGTTTAAGTCCAGTGAATGTGGTGGATGGAAAAGCATTTCCTACCCCCCAGCGACATGCAGATCAGCTACAGAGTGTGCCGTGTGCGCCCGAGCATTTTCCTGCAAAATTATTGGAGGGTTCTGCAAATATGTTTCGCAACGCTGGGCACATTACATTTTCAACCAAGATCGCTGTTCCTGCTTTGTAAACATGGCGAAATACAACAGCTTAGAGCGGCTACTCAGAGGAGACTAACTTTCTCTCTCCAAAGCACATGCGCTTTGAGACGTACGGACGAGTCCATTTACTGTAAGATAGGTCAGACATATATTAACATGTAACAGAAGTTACAACAATTAACTCCGTCTGGTTTCGACTTCTACGCCAGTGTTGCCACTATTTTTGTTACAGTCGACATATACATAAAAGGGTAACAGTTTTATATATTTTGAGTTCAATATTTTGTTTAGTGAAGTTGGGATGACCAGAATCTCTGTAACGCGAAATTGGACGCATTTCTACAATTGAGTCTATGTTAAATTTATATTCCGCAATTCACTCCTATTTGTAATCGGTTATTTTTTTTAATCTTATTGCCAGGAAATCTGACGAGTAGAGATTACAAGCAACCGAGATGGGATTCTAGTGAAAGACTTCAGGATTCTCATTACTCGAAAACCGCAGAACTGAAAACATTTAAAAAAATTAAAATTGACTTTATTGTCCAATACATTAAGCAATATAGTCTTCAGTTGAAGAGACATATAGAGAAAATGGCTTCTGAAAGATGACCATAACAAGTTGTTAGATATTATATTCCAAAAGGATGTTGAAATTTAAGAAGGCCTAAGAACCGTTGATAGGAGACCATAATGGACCTACTAGGGTCTATCACTTAGAGATTAATGATGTTGATGGTGACATCTTTTATACATATATAACTAACTCACTGGCACTATCGAACCCGTAGGTTCATGGCCGCGTGGACATAAGTTCTCCATACATCCCTATCCTGAGCTAATGTTTTACAATCATCCCCTGTATAATCTACTTCCCTCAAACCATAGATAATGTTATTCTCCCAACTAATTCTTGATCTACAACTGGGCGTTTTCCCTCTAGTTTTCCTACCAGAAGCTTCCAATACTCGCCACATGTCCTGCCCATCGCAGTCTACGAGACTTAACTTTTGTTATTATTTCTGGCTTTCTATACGTATCATGTAGCTCACTGTTATGAAGGTTTCTCCATTCCTCTCTCTCTCTCTCTCTCTCTCTCTCTCTCTCTCTCTCTCTCTCTCTCTCTCTCTCTCTCCTCTCTCTCTCTCCTCTCTCTCTTCCTCTCTCTCTCTCTCTCTCTCTCTCTCTCTCTCTCTATATATATATATATATATATATATATATATATATATAAGGAAGTTTTCTTGGGTTTTCTGCGTCATAGATTCAACGTTGGGCTCCGGACACTACTTCCGACGTTTCGACATGATCCCACATGCCATTATCAAGGAATGATAGGTCAAGTTATTTAGTAATGGTTTGTGGAATCATAGCAAAACATGTCGGAACAGTGGCTAGAGACCAATCTTGATTCTATGACGCGGAAAACCAATCACAAAATGTTTAATTATACTTATATCCGTGAAAATCTACAATATAACACACACACACAGATATAATTATATTCTTATTTTTTACTTCAGGATTGTTTGTTATATACACAGGTATCCTCAACCAAAATATACTTTTTTTTTTCTTCCGTACTTCCCGGATTTGCGTGTCTGCTTCTGTCATATATATATATATATATATATATATATATATATATATATATATATATATAATCGTCATCAATTACAGCCACGGATTAGGCCATTGGCCTCTTCCGCTTCAGGATAGAAATTGATCCCTCCATCGCTTCTTAGGTCTTCCTGGGTCTCTTCGTCCTGTGGGCCTGTAGTTGAATAGCTTCAGAGGTAGTCAATTTTTTGGCATTCTAAGGAGGTGTTCATCAAATTATTTTGGTATATATATATATTATATATATATATTATATATATATATATATACACACTTGCATATCTCACTTTAAAACGATATAAGGCATATATTTGTAATAAGATCATATAATTGTTTTATTACAGATGACAAAGATATGCATTGTAATATGAAAGCCAACACCTGACAGAAAGTTTTAATAATTATTTGGTTTTGATGACGTCAGAGTCACCGCTCGGATCGGATGTGAAATTAATTGAACCTGTCCGCCCCCGGGGTGAAGGGTTAACTGCTTTTGCTGTGTGGAAAATGTCTCCTCTGATACCCTGGTACTCTGTCCGATAACTTACATTTCCAAAATCATCTGGGAGATGTGACAAATATACTATATCTATAGGCCTATATAATTTCTTGGTTTATCAATTTGATGCCTGACGTATGACAAATTAATACTGTTGATGATGATGATGATGATAATAATAATAACGATAATAATAATAACAACAACTAATTCACTGGCACTATCGAACACGTAGGTTCATGGCCGCGCGGACATAAGCTCTCCATACATCCCTATCCTGAGCTAATGCTTTCCAATCATTCCCTGTATAATCTACTTCCCTCAAATCATATTTATTGTTATCCTCCCACCAAATTCTTGGTCTACCAACTGGGCGTTTTCCTCTGGTTTACCTACAAGAAGCTTCCATGCACGTCTTTCATTCCCAATTCGTGCCACATGTCCATCCCATCATAGTCTACGAGACTTAACTATTCTTATTGTTTCTGCCTTCCTATAAAAACCATGCAGCTCACTATTATGTAGTCTTCTCCATTCACCTGTCTGTTCATCTCTCTTTGGTCCAAAAATTTACCTAAGAAATTTATTCTCAAATACTCGTATAATCTCCTTTCCTCTCTTAAAGTAAGAGTCCATGTTTCACATCCATATAATATAACTGGTGGAATAATAGTTTTATGTATTTTCAGTTTAAAGTTTTTTGAAAGGAGTTGGGACATCAAAAGTCTCTGTAATGCATAATAGCACGCATTTCCAGAATTGAGCCTATGTTTAATGTCCTTGTACATAATGATAATAATAATAATAATGATAATAGTAGCTTTATTTACACTTAGCAGTGTTAAGACTTAAGGACTTGTATACTAGTCAAAGAGGTTAGGCAATTAATGTTATAAATTAATTACAAGTAGGTCTGTATAAATTATTCTACAGCATGCATAGAATACAAATATGTCGATTTGCTAGAAATTTAGCGAATATATATATATAAAAACCAATGTATGTATGTTTGTCCTTTATGCATTACTACACCATTCATCCGATTGTGATGGGGCTTTTTGCAAAATGTTGAGGAGTTTCCCGGGAAGGCTTAGGCAATACGCGAGTTGTAATAATCAACTACTTCACCCTGAAAAATCACCCTTTGTAGTGAAAAACGAGTATTTCGGAACTTTTTGTACACTTAAATGGCTTACGCTGCCTAAACCATAACATAAACACCAAATTAATGTACACAGAATTGATTATCACAACAAAAATCTACAAAAAGTCCGCAACACCATATGTCTATCTTTTATACGGATAACTCTCAATAACCATATTTGTGTTTCAGCATCGGGATAAGAAGATTCCCGGGCAACGCCAGGTAATCAGCACAGGGTATATCAAAATGATTACGATATAAATCTATAATTATTTTTCTTTTTTACCTATTCAACTAAACATAAAAACACATTTAATTTATTTAGGCGTAGCAGCACGCCGGGTATTAGCAACAAGTATATAAAAAGTACTTAACAGAGTAATACAACTGAAGAGAAAAAGCTAATCCGGGGTTTAAACCCAAGATCTTTAGGCGATGGAACACCTACCAATGTGTTATTTATGCAATCCAGGAGCAGAAACATTGTTTTCTCCACTTTAAATTCTATTAAATTAATCTAAACTTCATGGCGCGTACCATCCACAAGTGCTAATCACAGAAGTAGAAGATCATCTAGCCAGTGTAGTAGGGTGACATGTGGTGAGCATGTCGAATCCAGTCATTATAGCTGACTTTCTCAACCTGGAGCCGCTATTTATTATAGCTACACAAATTCCTCGATGCGGAATGGGCACGGTTGCCTACTGACCAAAATTCCATGACAAAATTTCTTCCCCCATGTGGACTCGAACCAAAGCAAGACCCATAGGTCTGCGCCAAGGTACTTTGCCTTATCAACTCGGCTACTGTGTTAATTAATTCAACTAAATATATATTTATTTTGGCTAATCTGGAATTTGAGCCCAATATTTCTAGTTTCAGTTTATGCTGATGTTATATTATTACTCAATAGCGAGGAGAAGCTATGGGTCAATATGCACACACTATTGCGTAACACATAGGAATTGGGACTGGAAGTAAACATCAATAAAACTAAATATAATTCGATTTATATTCAATCTCCGTCGTTATGACCACGTGTCTCCTTCATTTCAGGCCTTATCATGGCTACGCCTAAATGACAGAAGAAATTTACATTCACATACCTTACTATTCCAAATTCTGCATACATATTTACCAACTTATTTAACAACACGTTTTCAAAATGTATCGACTCATCACAATTTAGGAACAAGATCACAAGACTCATCTTTACGTTTGATACCACAACACACGAACTGTCTATACTCTGAATCTTAACCAATATCTATGGCTAGAGCATGGAACTCACTTCTCAGTCATGTCAGGGAATGTCAAGCGCTATCAATTATTTAAAGCCAAAATTAACTGATATCTTAAGTTGACACAATGAAAACATTCAACTGCATAAAAACGATATAGAAGAATTCCATTAATAATCATCTAGGAAGCTACTTACTTTATGTTATATCATTTTCATTTTATTATATTCTATATTTTTTGTTTAGTATTAGCCAGGGATTAGATTACATCATCATTGTATTTTGTTTAGTCTGTATTTTAATAATATCTTAAAATTGTAATATGTACGTAATTTACACACTTTATATTAGCTTGACCTGTATCTATCTATCTATCTATCTATCTATCTATCTATCTATCTATCTATCTATCTATCTATCTATCTATCTATCTATCTATCTATCTATCTATCTATCTATCTATCTATCTATCTATCTATCTATCTATCTATCTATCTATCTATCTATCTATCTATCTATCTATCTATCTATCTATCTATCTATCTATCTACCTATCTATCTATCTATCTATCTATCTATCTATCTATCTATCTATGTAACGGAATCTTTCAACGCGATTTTCACCCACTTAAAATCATTGGATCGACTTGAAATTTTGTATACTTGTAGAGGACCCGTAACAATACAATAATTTCATATTTATTTTCTAAAATCCTGGCCATAATCATCAGAAAATAAAAAAAAATGTTTTTGTATCAATGTAACGGAATCTTTCAACGCGATTTTCACCCACTTAGAAACATTGGATCGACTTGAAACTTTGTATACTTGTGGAGGACCCGTAACAATACAATAATTTCATATTTATTTTCTAAAATCCTGGCCACAATCATCAGAAAATCAAAAAAAGTGTTTTTGTATCAATGTAACGGAATCTTTCAACGCGATTTTCACCCACTTAGAACGATTGGATCGACTTGAAACTTTGTATACGTGTAGAGGACCCGTGACAATACAATAATTTCATATTTTGTTTCTAAAATCCTGGCCAGAATCATCCGAAAATTAAAAAAAAAATGAAAACTGGTATAATAGGTTGCGGACTTGTAGAGTTTTTAGTCAATCGTTTTAAGAGCTCAGTTGGTACAGCAGTGAACTCTTAGTGGTATGTAATTTCAATAATCCATAAGTCGCTAGTTCAAATCCGGCTGGGAGGGTTTATTTTTATAGAAGAGTATTACTCTTAGCTCATACTACAATAGTATCGAATTTAAAGATATTTACATTTTTATCTTATTCTGTAAAATATTAAAACTAAAAACTAAAAAAATAAATAATAGTTTTAAAAAACTAAAGGAACACGCTTTATTAGAAAACTAAAAAAATGAAAAATAATTTTAATTTCCAACACGCTTGGGATAAAATAAAGTGGTAAACAAAAAAAATCATCTCCAACACATATAGAATAAAATTAGAGTTATCAACAAAAAGAAAATAATTTTACCATCAAAAGCGTGGGGTGCTTTTTATGATTGTTACATTTTCTTCTTATAAAGCTTACTTTTACCAATATCTGTTTATTATCAAATATATTAATTGATATAGAGCACCCCACGCTTTTGATGGTAACATTATTTTCTTATTGTTGATAACTCTAATTTTATTCTAGATGTGTTGGAGATGATTTTTTTGTTGACCACTTTATTTTATCCCAGGCGTGTTGGAAATTAAAATTATTTTTCATTTTTTTAGTTTTCTAATAAAGCGTGTTCTTTTAGTTTTTTAAAACTATTATTTATTTTTGTATAATTTTACGATTCGCTGGTTGAGTGGAAGAGAAGGCCTTATGGCCTTAACTCTGCCAGCTAAAATAAATCATTATTATTATTATTATTATTATTATTATTATTATTATTATTATTATTATTATTATTATTATATATATACATTAAAATTTTGTCCAATTCATGCAGTCTGTTATTTTCAGAGTTGAGCATTTTAAGCTGCTATAGATGGATCTAGTGCATTGCTATTGCAAATCGGTAACGTTTAATTGAAAATTGCGCTATTTTGTGGCTTAATTCAGTCATGATAACTACCAATTACATATAACGTTTCATAATAAAATAACCATCCCGTTATTTTCAACTTATTGCAATGACCTGAATATCACAGACATACACATTAAAGCAGTGACCTTGTTTCTATGGGCAAACGCGGAAATAAAACGAAAAAATAATGAAGTTAGCTGATGAAATACATATCCATTATGAAGTATCATTTAATTTCATGTTTACACTTTATCCAATTACATGGTTTCAGCAGCCCGAGAGAGATGAAAGCCGCCTGTATTACAGCAAAATTAGGAAATGCGCAGTACCACATATTTATGTAGTATCATGTATTTATTACGTGTATACATTACTGTTTCGTATAATTGGAATGAACTGTTATTTTTATTTGTGCTATCAATTATAGGTCTTGTACTGAAGTGGTTAACAATCCATCCATTCATAGTAATTCTGTGCGAAGGCAGGTCCTTCACTGCACTCATAGCATTTCCACGCTATGCTTGCAGCTTTACTAGGGAATTGTAGGTGTGGTAGCTTCCCATTACTTTCGACACCGGTGAAGGATGATGATGATGATGGCTATATGATTTCGGGAACCATTTGGGTCTTAAACGTTTCCTGACATTTGTCTTACAGGCGAGGAAACACTTCGTTAAAAACCTCACCCTGAAAAACTGTCCCGACCGGGGATCGAACCCGGGCCCGCTGCGTGACAAGGCAGCACGCTACCTCGAGACCACAGCGGTGGACGTGGTTAAAAATAAATTACAATAAATATAAAATTCGACTAGCCTCATGTGCTAGTGGTCTGCGTTACTGATTACTGCTCATGAGGTCGCGGGTTCTATTCCAGCTCAGACCATAGGCATTTTTTCATAAAGGGAATTATTCCTATGGTTGCCCATGACCTGGAATTTTTAGTTAAGTTTAGGTTAAGAATTCTCCTGGCACTTCATTATTATTTATTACCCATCATATCATCGCATCAGGGTAAAGTAATTCCGCCTTCCAGGTGCCCCAACCTAAGAAATGGATTACAATTCCGTCAATGCTAGGGGAAAAAAGAAGTATAGGGAACAAAATAAATGTAATTAATGTTAATTTGGTGGATAAGGCGAATATTTCATTTGAGGCTAATCTTGTAACATAATCAGAAATCCCATAAAATATAACCTGGTGGCATTAAAACAATTAACTAAAATGGACAAAAAATATAATAATACTAGCTAATACCCTGCGTGCGTTGCTACGCCTAAATAAACGAAATACGTATTAAAGGTTAATTAAATTGTATGGTATACGCTGAGACGAACCAAACATGGCGGTTGCTAGTCAGTTTTTAATTTCGGATTTCAGGTAAACTCCACTTCTCGTTGTCGGATTTTGCTCGTTTTTGGTTAATACCCATCTCGGTTTATTTCAATAGGATATACTGAGTTTCCTTCTGAAACATCGAAAATTGTGACCGATAGAGCGGTTTTTAAATTTTCACTACAGGCGAACTCCTACACCTAATGGTTGTAGCGGGTACAATTGTAAATCTATACCATCGAGGGACCCAATCAGATATAACACAAAAAATCATAAAAAACGATCCAGTCTTTTGGGAGAAGTGGAATGACGAACACACGTACAGAAGAATTATGTTCATTCATTCATTCATTCATTCATTCATTCATTCATTCATTCATTCCTTCCTTCCTTCCTTCCTTCCTTCCTTCCTTCCTTCCTTCCTTCCTTCCTTCCTTCCTTCCTTCCTTCCTTCCTTCCTTCCTTCCTTCCTTCCTTCCTATTTGGCACTACAACCCATTGTGAGTTTTGGCCTCCTTCACAATTTGCTCCATTCATCTCGATCCTGTAATTTCACTTTCCATCCTCTTAATCCCATCCTTCTCAAATCTTGTTCCAAATTCTGCAGCCACCTCTTTCTCGGTCTTCCTCTCCTTCTCACTCCTATTGTGTCGTCATGTATTAATATTTTTGGTATTCTTCCATGTTCCATTCTTTCAACGTGTCCTACCTATCTCAATCTCAATGACTTGATTTATTTTACAAGATCCCCACCTCTGAGTATGAGATCAATTTCAGAATTTGATCTGATTCTCCATGTATTGTTTTCAAATACCGGTTAATATATTCGTCTTATTATCTTTCCGAATATACGTAAAGTATTTTTATCTTCTTTATTTAACACCCATGTTTCAGCAGAGTATGTTATCATGGGTCTAATCAAGGTTGTATAGGCCTATATTTTTAATTTAGTTGTTCTAGTTAACAGTTTTGATTTTATTAAACTGAGATTGGTAAAATATGTTTTGTTTCCTATTAATATTTTGTGGTTTATTTCTTCTGTTACTAATCTTTTGCTGTCTTCTTCTTCTTCTTCCTTCGAAGTATTAGGCCAAGGCCTGTTACGATCCTATACAAAAATTTCCCTCCAGCGTTTCATAGGACGGCCCAGAGATCTTCGTCCTCTAGGTAAATAATTATAAACAGCTTTGGGGATCCGATTTGAACTCATTCTTTCAAGATGGTGTTTCCAATTTAGTTGATACTGTTTAATATATTCCAAAATTGGCGTATTGCTATAAAATAATTATATACGAAGATAAAATGTCATTTCTATATAAAAATATCTAAAAGTATTTACTCATATTATTTATATCACAATAGTCCGTCCCTGTGGATTAGTGGTTACCAATATCGCCTCTAATTCCATTATTTGCATCTTCAATCACAAGCGGAGTTAATGGAACGATTAAAAAGTCAACATTCTGAGTATAGGTTCCTTCTAAAAGGAAATAATACCGAGGGTCTGCCACAATGCTAGGAAAAAGTCAATGAGTGATTTGGGTGACAGACAATAATTATAAGAAAAGTTCTACGAATGTGTCTAAATGGCACAAATAATAGGGTGCGTGTAGGCAAACAGTTTTCGGACACTTTTTGAAATCCAGAATGGGTTGAAGCAAGGAGATGCACTATCTCCTTTACTATTTAATTTTGTACTAGAGCATGCCATTAAATCTTTAGAGAATGAGGAAGGCTTACAATTCAATGGTATTAATACGCTGTTACTTTATGCTGATGATGTAGTATTGTTGGCCGATAGCGAGGAGATACTAAAGGACAACACGCACACACTATTGAGTAACACTAAGAAATTAGGACGAAGTAAATATCAATAAAAATAAATATATGGTCACACGTAGAAATTAATTATATAATGGAAATGGACAAATGAGGGAAATTTTGAGGAAGTGGCGGAATTCAAATACCTAGGAACGATAATCACAAATAGGAATGAGATGCACAAAGAAATTAAACATAGGCTCTATTCTGGAAATGCGTGCTATTATGCATTGCAGAGACTCTTGATGTCCCAACTCCTTTCAAAAAACGTTAAACTGAAAATATATAAAACTATTATTCTACCAGTTATATTATATGGGTGCGAAACATGGACTCTTACTTTAAGGGAGGAAAGGAGATTACAAGTATTTGAGAATAAAGTATTTAGGAAAAATTTTGGACCAAAGACAGATGAACAGACAGGTGAATGGAGAAGACCACTTAACAATGAACTACATGGACTTTATAGGAAGCCAGATATAATAAGAACAGTTAAGTCTCGTAGACTGCGATGGGCAGGACATGTTGCACGTATGGGGAATGAAAGACTTGCATGGAAACTTCTTCTAGGAAAGCCAGAGGGAAAACGACCAGTTGGTAGACCAAGAATGAGGTGGGAGAATAACATTATCTATGATTTGAGGGAAGTAGATTATACAGGGCATGATCGGAAAGCATTAACTCAGGATAGGGATATATGGAGAGCTTATGTCCGCGCGACCATGAACCTACGGGTTCGATAGTGCCAGTGAGTAAGTAAGTAAGTAAGTTATGAACATTTAGTTGGTTCACAAAAGCAAACATTTCTTGAAATATACATTACTGTTTAGAGAACGTCACTCATCTACCGCCATTACAAAACAGCTAATGGGATATCCGTGAGAAGTTGAACCACCAATACTACAACAACAGTATTCAAATTCAATTAACATATAAATTGTGCTGAACTATCCATTTAGTTAACCACTGAACAATGTTCTCCAGGGAAATGACAGAATTGAGATACTTATTTCGTATAATAATGTAGGTCTACTCGTTTATTGATCCATGAAATGAATTGTGGGATGCGAACCCATGTTCATCTGATCTACAGTTATGCTCCAATGACCTGGTTAGTCATGCTGACGTAACCAAAATGCTCTGACCTACTGACCTATACAATTATATCTGCGTTTGGACTATATCTCAGCAGATGCTCATGTAACATTTACATTTAAATATAAAGAACCCCAAACGGAGTATATCAATTTTCGGATATTATTGAAATACAAAAGTCAATACTTCACGATGTTGAAAGTGTAACATTTCAATTTGGATTCGATCTACAAAGAACTGCTCCACTTCATTTTTCTCCAACGAATTGGGATAAACTTTACGATGAGTTTACTGAGTTGTTTCTTAAAAATAATTTAATAACCTATAATGTTGGTTATAATATACAGTTTGATGTGTTTCATTTTTTCTGCACTAGTCCACTGCTGTGGTCTCGGGGTAGCGTGCTGCCTTGTCACCCAGCGGGCCCCCGTTCGATCCCCGGTCGGGACAGTTTTTCTGGGTGAGGTTTTTATCGGGGTTTTTCCTCACCTGTAAGACAAATGTCAGGAAAACTTTAAGGTCCAAACGGTCCCCGAAATCATATGGCCATAGCAATCATCATCATTCATATTCATCTTAGGTTAAGCTTAGGATTATGGACTCTCCTGGCGCACCATTATCATCATCATCACCCATCATATCATCGGGGCAACATAACCCCACCTTCCAGGCGACCCAACCTCAGAAGTGGGTTACAAGTACGCCATGCCAGGAGAGAAACCAGGAATGTCGAAAGACAAACCTGGGGCATTTGATAAAAAAAATTCTCCACTAAGGTGCGTTCGTACAATATTGCGATCCTACTCGTATTTGGCAATAAATAATATGATCAAGTTGTAGTAAATAAACAAATTAAACATATCCCCCACATTTCTGATTTGTTTTCAAACATCGCATTTTACATTAAATATACAAATATTTTAAAATACCGGTAACTAAATTTAAATAATGATTTTTGAGTAAACACCTTAATTTTATTCGTTAAATAAAAGTAGAGTAAAAGTAAAGTAAAGTAATCCCACTACAGGCCTCGGGAGGCCCTTGGGGTAGTAGGAGGTTAAGGCTCCTACTATTTCTAGACAATCAGCACTACATGTCAGCCGGGTTGTCAGTCCTGCGTGACGGCCGCCTTTACCTCCAGAACAAGCGTTTGGTACTCATTTCCGTTAGAGGCTGAGTCGACCCCAGGGCCATACTGCCGCCAGAAGGTTTTGGTCAGTTTAAAAATCCTGACCCCATCGGGAAATGAACCCTCGACCTTCCGACTTGTAGCGCAGTGCCTTAACCACTACGCTGCGGCGTGCCCCCATAGTCCTAACAAATACCACTCTTTATTTCCAAATCCTCTAGATAAATTGGAAATCACTCGTGGCATTACTTATGAAAATGTATTTAGAAGAGGATTGGTACCAATTATAATGCATACGAAGTATTTAGGATAAGATGAGATTTGAAACTTGGCAATAACCAAGTTAATAGTGATGCTTGATAGTTTTTTAAACTGATTTATGCTCACAATATTCTGCAGAAATAATAAAACGCGTTATGCTATAATTGTATTTGTTATAATGTTGAGACATCACAAGCAGAGTTTACTTTGTTTGAAAATAAAATTACAGGATACGTAACATTGTGGTAAAATACAAGTTTTGGAAGGTAAAACAAATAGTTTTAATTTGATTTTGCGCTCGCAATGTCCGTACCGATACCAAAGTTACAGGACACGACAATATTGCTTCCATGCTCTTCAATTAATTTATATAGGTCTACTAGTACTCTCATGGTTTTCAGACTCTTATTCTCTCTCTCTCTCTCTCTCTCTCTCTCTCTCTCTCTCTCTCTCTCTGACTTTCCCCTTTAAGGTGCTTTTTATGTTCTCTACGACCAACTTTTATTTTGATAGTTAAAATGTTACATTATAACTGATTCAATTATGTTAGTGTACAAACTTACAATATAGAACACCGTTTCTCAACGTGTGGTTCGTGAACACCGAGGGGGTTCGCAAAATATTTCAAGGGGTTCGCCAAAATTTTTCCATAATGGGGGGTTTCGAGGTTAGGCCTATTATTGTTTCCTTCATTTCTCCGTCATTGTCATAATAATATTAATAATAATAATTATTATTATTACCATCATCATCTTCATCATTGTGGACTGATAATGACAAATGAGAGAAATTTCGAGGAAGTGGATGAATCTAAATACCAAGGAACAATAGGAATGAGATGCCAAATAAATTAAACATAGGCTTAATTCTGGAAATGCGTGCTATTATACATTACAGAGACCCTTGACTTCCCAACTACTTTCAAAAAATGTTAAACTGAAAATATATAAAACTATTATTCTACCAGTTACATTATATTGATGCGAAACATGGACTCTTACTTTAAGGGAGGAAAGGAGATTACGAGTAATTCAGAATAAAGTTCTTAGGAAAAATTTTGGACCAATGAGAGATTAACAGATAGGTGAATGGAGAAGACTTATTTATAGGAAGCCAAATATAATAAGAACAGTTAAGTCTCGTCTCGTAGACTGAAATGGGCAGGACACGTGGCACGAATGGGGAGTGAAAGACGTGCATGGAAGCTTCTTGTAGGAAAACCAGAAGGAAAACGCCCAGTTAGTAGACCAAGAATGAGGTGGGAGAATAACTTTAACTATGATTTGAGGGAAGTAGATTATACAAGGAATGATTGGAAAACATTTGCTCAGGATAGGGATGTATGGAGAGCTTATGTTCGCGCGGCCGTGAACCTACGGTTTCGATAGTGCCTGTAGCTTAGAGTTATTTTTATTAATATTAATATTATTTTTATTATTATTAATATTATTATTATTATTATTATTACCATTATTCCATCCATATTAATTCTGCCTGAGGGCAGGTCTTTCATTGCAATCCTGGCATTTCATGCTATGTTTTGTAGCTTTACTAGGGAATTATATGTGTGGTAGCTTCCCGTTGCTTTCTACACCGGTGAAGGATGATGATGATAATGAGATAAGGATGATGATGATGGTCGGATGATTTTCGGGGACCATTGGGCCCTAAGCTTCCTGACAATTGTCTTACAGGGAAAACCATGAAAAAAACCTCACCCTGAAGCTTGTCGCGCCCGGGAATCGAACCCAGACCAGGTGGCGTGACATGGCAGCACGCTACCTCGAGACCACAGCGGTGGATATCGTCATTATTATCATTATTATTAGTGTTCTAAAATTAAATAAAACCTATAAAATGCTCCCTGTTGCATATGTATACACCTATTTGTGAGAAAATTATTTTTTTCATATGCCTATTTAAAACATAAATACAAAAAGAGACTTTGTGCTGAAAGTGATTTGAGACTTTATTTAACTTGTTTGGTTCCTGACTTCAAAGCTGTGTGCCACGGAAAGCAGGCGCAACCTTCTCACTGAATTCCAAGGAAGAGGTGAGTAATTACAATGAAAGAAAGCAGGCGCAACCTTCTCACTGAATTCCAAGGAAGAGGTGAGCAATTACATTGAAAACTTGTATTTATTATTGCAACTAGGCCTATACGTTGTGTAACTTTTAAGCCGTAACTAGAGTAACTTTAGGTTTAAACCGTTAAGGGCTAAGTTAATTTAAGGTTATTAAACTTTTTGCTTGGAATTAAATTTTATGCATGTCTACTGTATGTATATTTAATAAAATATGAAGTGCGCACAACGTGCAAAGAAGATTGTTCTTTGTCACTGCAGAGTTTCAGCAACGATTCTGATCTCATCCTACAGTTTAACACATGATATCTCTCACACTATCGCCACATCTTGCACACACGCAGTCTGGGCCGGGCTCTGGTTGTGCACAGCTTGTGGTGTAATCCATGCACAGCGCGTCTGGTAACTGTGTAGCACAATTCATACCCTCCCTGAGTCCATTCACGGTTTGTCATGGCGTCAGTAATGTAGAATTCTTCCCATATTTTACGTTTCTTCTCGTGGAGTTCTTGCAGGAGGTCCTGGTAAGCTGGTATCACTGGTAGTAGGAACTTCAGCCTCAGCTCTTCTATGTAAAAGAGTTCTCTGGAGAGTTCATATACAAGACGCGAGGGTGTGTATTTGGAGAGAAAAGCACTCTTTTTAGGTATTGGCTTTTAGTTTTTCTAATTTTTCCAGGTTATTTTTCTTTAAATGGACCCATATATTCTCTAACCCATATGTTGCAACGGGATCTACTTTAAGTTCAAAAAGTTGTAGTGCTGTTTCTAATGAGAGTCAGCTTATAGACTTAATGTCGCTTATGGCTCTTATCGCAGCATTTACTCTGTAATTTACATGATGTGTATGTATATTTAAAAGCCAGTGGTTCACCCAACTCAGATTGTTGTGGAAGCGGTTCGCGAATCGAAAAATGGTGGGAATTGCTGATATACCTTAACAACTGAAAGGAATATATAGAATCAGGCAAATATAAAATCTAATAAACCACTAATGTTATTATCCGCAATTCAGGAATACGTAAAGTTAGACTCAGATAGTAATTATTCGTCAAAAATATAATTGTATATTCAAAGAAATGTGTAGATAAAACATTGATTATTAACTAACTCACTGGCATAGAAAAAATTTAAAAATCATTTTAAATGGCGGAAAATAATATGAAAAAACGAAACCCTAAAAAATCAAATTTGACAAGAGTTTATGAAGGAATTAAAAACGTCGCGCCACAGGTTGTAAAGTTCAGCCGCAGGGACATTTAACGTTTACCTGCATGATGCAAAATTTAGATTAGCATTTATGAAGATCTGGTTTCATAGCCGTTTGTTGCAAAACATAAAATCTCTGATAGGATTGATGGCCTTTACATTTTTCTTTAATAATAATAAGGCTATATTTAAAGATTTGGCGCTATAAGTGTGCTTACATTTACTTCATGAGCCAGTGTAACAGATGGCATCAAAATATTTTAATGACGCTTAGCCAGTTGATGCATAACATCATACAATTGTGATTTACAATGAATTTTAGAGGTACTGAAGATCGGTTTGCCATTCCGCTCTACATATTAAGCGTCAGTTTTGTTTTAGGCCCGATTATCTCTATCCTCCCACCACAACTTAAACACACGATCGAGAGAAAATTTAATTCTAGCTGTTTCTCTACATCCAAAATCTCACTATTCATCATCCTTCCTTGTTTCAGCCACACGACTCTGGAATTCCCTCCCCTCGTATATCAAGGACTGCCCGACTCAAAAACAGTTTAAAAAGAAACTCACTACATTTTTCCTTAAACAATATAATATATAACAGTGTTCCATATATACCTTTATTATCCCTTTTTGATCTTTTATGTTATTTTTGTGCGATAGTGCGTTTTGTCATATTTACAGCAATGACGGCCATGATTGAAAGTTCAACTTTCTACATTTCGGGGTTGCAAGCCTCCTATATACACTACATAAAATGTATATACAATTATGTCCAAAAGGTAGTGTTAATATATACTACATTATACTAATCAAATCACTGCACTTTAAATGAACTGAACTTATTTGAAAAAATATTCTTCTTCTTCTTCTTCTTCTTCTTCTTCTTCTTCACTTCACGGGCTAGGCAAATTGCCTGTTCCGCCTCATAGTTGTTCTGTCCATTTTTCACTGGCCTTCCTACATTCCTTGAACCTCTTGGCTTGTAATTGAATGCTGCTCTTGGTAATCTTGATACATTCATTCTATCCACGTGTTAAACTATTTCTCTCTATATTCCCTGATTTTCTTATCCAATGGATATACATTTAACTCTGTTCTCATTTCTTCATTCCTTATCCGATCCAATCTTGTGCAGCCTTTTGTTCTTCTAAGGAAGTTCATCTTTGCGCTTTGTATTCTACTTTGCAGTTTTTTGGTCATTACCCAAGTTTCGCTCCCATAAAGTAATGCAGGAACTGCCAATGTTTTATAAAACTTCACTCTAGTATCTCTTCTTTGTTTTATTCTTTAATGTTTTATGTATAGTTCCGCATATCATTTGAAATTTCGCCAGTTTCATATGTATGTCTCTTTCAGTTTTTGTGTTTATAGTAAAATTACAACCCAAATAATTAAAATTTGTTACTTGTTCCAGAGGTTTGTTGTCTATTACGATTTTTGATCTTATATGATCGTTTCCCCAAAATGCCATTATTTTTGTCTTTTCTTTCCATATTTTGAAATTATATTCTTGACATAACTGATTTAATTGATGTAAATAATACTGCAATTTTTTTTCATTTCCTTGAATAATAACCACATCGTCAGCATACATTAAAACATTTAATATTTTAAAACGGTCCATTCTTATACCTATATTAACAATACTTTTCCAATTTTGGATGATGCCATTAATATATAGATTAAAATGGGTAGGTGATAAACTACACCCTTGTCTTACACCTCTATTTATTAAAATGGCTTCGGTCTTTGATGCTCCTATATTTATTATAATTTTGGGACTTTACATACAAACTTTTTATCACATAAATTAATTTTGCGGGGTAGCCATGTATTTCCATTATTTTCCATAACTTACCTCTATCAACATTGAAAAAAATATAAAACAATAAATACGTACTTGCCGTCATTTTATGACTAATTGGTCTCACGACCTCCTGTAGTTTCAACTAATAATCATTATCCACACTGTTAACGTTAGTCAGTTGTTTATAATGAATGCAAATATTTCCAACAAAGATGTTAATATTTTACTATTATTTATTATTTTGAAAACACCATCGCGCAAAAAAAATGTACAACGCATGTTTGTGAAGTGTTTTATAGAATCTCGGAGATTTTCCTCGCTTCTGTAAAAACCACTTCCCAAAATCGTTTCGCAATATAGCCTACTATTACCAAACAAATTATTTCAATTATAGGTTGTTGTTATTATTATTTTTTTTAGTACATTACAATATAAATGCCCCATCGCAATAAGCGATACTACATGCCTTACTGATACATCTAAATGTTGTTTTATATATATTACACTATTTTAACTATTTTAAATCATGTCTTGTTTTTACTTTAGTGTTATTTACAATTATCCTAGTCACTTCACTGAATCACTTCTACTCAATATTATTTCTTTACACAATAGTTACTGTCTTGTATCTTGAACTAGTTCTTCGTTTATTGTTTATTTACACTTATTCTTGTCACTTCACACTATCTTCATATTAGTCTAATGATTTCTTATTTTAATGCGCCAAAGTTATTATTATTATTATTATTATTATTATTATTATTATTATTATTATTATTATTATTAGTAGTAGTAGTAGTAGTAGTAGTAGTAGTAGTAGTAGTAGTAGTATTACTATTATTACTACTATTTTTCTTTCTTACCCTTGTCAAGTTTATATTGTGTGGTTTATATCTATTATGTATTATTAATCAACACGTAGATAATACATAATTGTTATTATATGTATAATTTAACCTGGTTAAGTGGAAAAGAGGGGCACGCCGTAGTGTAGTGGTTAAGGCACTGCACTACAAGTCGGAAGGTCGAGGGTTCAAGTACCGGTGGGGTCAGGATTTTTAAACTGACCCAAACCTTCTGACGGCACTATGGCCCTGAGGTCGACTCAGCCTCTAACGGAAATGAATACCAGACGCTTGTTCTGGGGGTAAAGGCGGCCGTCACGCAGGGCTGACAACCCGACTGACATCAAGTGCCGATTGTCTAGAAAAAAGTGGGAGCCTTAACCTCCACTACCCGAAGGGCCTCCATAGGCCTGTAGTGGGATTACTTTACTTTTTTTTTAAGTGGAAAAGAAGACTTTACGGTCTTAACTCCATCAGGTAAAATAAATAAACAAATAAAAATAAATTCATCCCCTAGTTAGAAATGATCATCGTACTCTGGGAAAAGTTAACTTCTTCTTCTTCTTCTTCTTCTTCTTCTTCTTCTCCATAATATGTACGATTTTCATCCTGTTTATTTCCAAAATCACTCCACGGAGAAAGACGTATTCGATGTACATTCGCTGTCTATCCATCTCTTGGCTGCTCATCCTCTTGTTTTTCTCCCGTCCATTGGTCCATCTTCTTCAGCTCTTTTTGAAAGTCGGTTGTCTTCCATTCTTTCTATATGACATTTCCAATATTTTCGTCTATCTATAATAAATTTGGTTATGTCTTAAATATGACATTTGTCCCTATTTTGTGTGTTGTGTATCTTATCAAATGACTTTTCTCCTGAATAGTTCTTAAGATCTTCATTTCACATGACCCAAGGATCAAAGACAAACTAAATTTGACAGAAATGAAAAGTTATCGGTCCCTTAATTCAATGCAGGCTGATTAAGCAGGACAAAGAAGTGGCGATGTAACGCGAGATAAAGTATTTTCTTATGCAAGAAGAGCGTGTGATTAAATCATATTGCAGTAAGTGGGGGGGTTGAAGTGTGAAGAGGGATGAATGGCGGATGCTGGTGGATTTCTGCGGAAAGATCACACTCCGACACCTTCAATAGCAAGAAGTTAGTCTGCTCTCTCGTGCTAAATTGTTTCACTCTCAGTTACTAAACTAACTACCGATATTAATATTAACTTACTCAAGTCGTATGTCATGTTGTAAAATACATTTAATTACTCACAAAGACAATCTGCCAATAAAAACAAGTTGTTCCCTTTTGGCGTACATCGGAAGGAATGCAGTCGATCTCGTGAAATAGTATAGGCTATTACAATGCGAGGTTGGGAAGTGGTTTTTACAGAATTCAGGAAAATTTTTAAAAACCAAGCGATAGCGAGGTTTTTTAATTTCAGAGATTCTGTAAAACACTTCACAAACGTGCGTTGTACATTATTTTTTGCGCGATGATGTTTTCGAAATAATAAACAATGGTAAAATAATAGCCTGGATACATAAAAAACCAGATCTAAGTAGGATAACGGCGGCAGAAATGAACTTTTTGAGATCTGTTAAAGGGTGCACTAAGTAAGACAGAATCAAGAACACAGAAATAAGGCAGGAACTTGAAATATTTGCAATAACTGATAAAATAGATACATATAGACAAAAATGGAAGCAATACATAGACAGAATGAATGAAGATAGATATCCAAAAAAAATAACAAAATACAAACCTAAAGGCACCCGAGATGTGGGCAGACCTAGAAAGAGATGGGCTGAAGTTGGAACGGGTCAACAGACCTAATCCATGAATGCAGAAGATGATGATGAGTAAAATAATAAATAATAATATATTTGTTGGAAATATTTGCGTTCATTATAAACAATTATAATTACGGAACAGCTAGTGAAGTGCTTTGTGTGGAGTGTAGCATTGTATGGTGCAGAGACTTGGACATTACGACGGAATGAGGAAAAGCGACTGGAAGCTTTTGAGATGTGGATACGGAGAAGGATGGAAATTATAAAATAGACAGGCAACGTAATAAAACAAAAATGTACTAGACAGAGTGGGTGAAAGAAGAACAATGCTGGAACTCATAAAAAAGAGGAAAGGAAATTGAATTGGCCACTGGCTAAGAAGAAACTGCCTGCTGAAGGATGCCCTAGCAAGAATGGTCAATGAAAATAAAGTTAGAGGCAGAAAAAGACATCAGATGATAGACAATATTAAGATAAATGGTTTGTATGCAGATACAAAAAGGAAAGCTGAGTTAAGAATAGAATGGAGAATGCTGAGTTTGCAGTGGAAGACCTACTCTTGAGCAGAACACTATGGATGAATAAACAATTGACTGACGTTAACAGCGTGGCCAATGTTTATTGGTTGAAACAACAGGAGACCAATATTAGTGGTAAAATGGCGGCAAGTACGTATTTATTGTTTTATATTGTTTCAAATAAAGTTCAGTTCATTTAAGATGCAGTGATTTGTTTCGTGCAATGTATATTAACACTACCTTTTTGATATTTTTTTACATATACATTCTACATAGTATACATAGAGGGCAGTGGTTTTACTTCTCACACGCGCACGCGGTTTGTAATATGTAATATTACAGTATAGTTATTTTATTACAGAATAGCTATTTAGGTTGGCAACTCCGAAATGTAGAAAGTTGAACTTTCAACCAAGGTCGGAATTGCTGTAAGTACGAAAAAACGCACTATCGCACAAAAAATAAATTTAATTATCCACCAAGACAATCTGAAAATAAAAAAAGTTCTCCCTTTTAGCGTAAATCCGAAAAAAAAAGTTTTGAAAATTGTTTATAGATTTAGACCGATATTTTCTAGTCTAATAGAGTCCTACTATATATATATATATATATATATATATATATATATTAACAGGATTTTATTAGACTAAAAGTAAGATACATACATACAAGTTTTTACAAAAATGGGTCGCATGGCCAGCAAGCCGTACGTACTGTCCCCTTGATCCTTGGTTAAAACTCATTCTAAAGAAATAAATGATTGATTTATATAAAATTAATTACATAATGTCGAACATTAAATAAGGCAGCGACACTACAGCGCACCGATTACCGACCGAAAATATCTCAACTGAACCTTCGGGGAAAAGTAAAAAGAAACTTCATTAAAATCGGTGTAATCGTTTAGGAGGAGTACAATGACAAACACACGTACAGAAGTATTATATATATATATATATATATATATATATATATATTTTTTTATTTATTTAAGGACAACAGATGACTGAAATCGATCGGTGATAATGAAAATCAATCTCAATGTTTTTCTAGACGATTAGGAAAATCATGAAAATTACCTTGTATATTTGACTGCGAGTTTATACCTTTTCAATTCGAGATTTTGAAAATAAGAATGTCATACTCGAAGTGATGAGATGGTACAGAAGAAAAAGCTAATATTAGAGAAAATCTCCGTTGAAAACAAGAGGATAACGGAGGGTTGCGAGAGAAGAGAAAATGATATGTAAATTATCTTGGAGATGTGTAATTGGTTTCTATGGAATGTATTGACTTGATATATCGGATTATTACTGCAGCGGAATTCCGGGCCAATTCAATAATCCTATATTAATCGGGCAGATACGCCCACTTGAACGAGCAAAACTACAAAACTAAATTATCAGATATTTGTAATATATCCAGTAAAGTAGACGCAGATCGAAAACAATAAAAACAAGGCACTTGTTGATTTAATTTTCATGAACAATAACGTTAGATTTTTTGTGGTATTTGCATTTATTTCATGTATTGTTGTGTGTATTTTTAAAGTTGCAGAAAAAAAAAGCCGTGGTTGTGTCGTGGACACGGCATGTGTTTTACGTTAATACGTACGTGTACGTAGCAGGTAATATTTTGTTCGAGCATATTGTATGTACGTGGCCGCCCCATTTTCTGATATACTGGCGCTGTCGTTGATCCGCTCTGACGCCTTCATTCTGTAAGTTCCGGCACCGCTTCACTCTGTCATATGGTGTTTTATGGGTACCACTGGATTGTTTTTCAGAAGCCCTTTTGAACCATATACGACCTCTATATTTCGATTCGGCTTTTTGATGAGTATATACCAACGTTGTATTATTTATTTTAATTGTTTACTTCAAGACCATATATATTCATTATAACTCTTTCACACTAATGTTTTATGTACGCAATCGATAGATCTTGACAAGAGCTGACGATTGAATCTCAAACGAACGTCGTAACTTCTCTGAGACTAAATTTATACTGAAAGAAATTTATGACACGCAGCGAAACGAACTCAAAATGTTGGCGCTTTCCTCTCCGCCGAACGCGATGCATTACAGTCCAGATACAACGTAACGAATTCTCTGATCCTTTATCTATCGAGTGGTGTAATTAAATGTTGGATGTAGATGATAGATATGTTGCTGCAACACCAAACTGTATCCCCCGATTTTGTTAGCATCAGTTTTCTGAATTTCCTCCCACAATGGACGCATATTTAAATACGTATTCACGAAAATACAGGTTGTCACTACTTTTTCCTTGAAACTTAAAAAAACATAATTTTTTGCACGATACTGCGTTTTGTGGTACTCAATGGCGACGATTGAAAGTTCAACTTCCTATATTTTAGGACTGCCAACTTAAATAACTATACTGTAATATTACATATTACAAACCACGTTCGGTAAGTAAAGCCACTGCCTTTTATGTATACTACGTACAAAGTGTATACAAAAATACAGTATATCCAAAAGGTAGTGTTAATATACATTTTCGAAACAAATCACTGAATTTTAAAAGAACTGAACTTTATTTGAAACAGTATAAAATAATAAATACATACTTGCCGACATTTTATGAATGACTGGTGTCACGGCCTGCTGTAGTTTCAACTAATAAACATTGCCCACGCTGTTAACGTTAGTCAGTTGTTTATTTTTATTATTCCGGCTTTTACAATGAATATACATTTTTCCGGTACCCATGTTCACAGTTAACTACACATTTGTTTCAACACATTTTTCCATTCCTGTCTGTTCATCCATATATCTTCTTCTATTTCCCATTCTCTCTTAGCTTCATTGATTCCCTGAATCTACGTAATAGTTGGTCTACCCTTCTTTTTCCTTCCCTGTGGTTCCCAATCCATGATTATCTTAGGTAGTCTTCCTTCTTCCATTCTTCTAATGTGTCCGTACCAATTTAATTGTTTCTTCTTTATAAAATCTAATATTGAATATTGTACCTGCATTTTTTCTTTTATATATGAATTTCTGATTGTATCCTTCCTGGATATTCTTGCATTATTGTTTATAATGAACGCAAATATTTCCAAAAAATATATTATTTTACTAATATTTATTATTTGAAAACACCATCGCGCAAAAATAATGTACAACACTCGTTTGTGAAGAGTTTTACAGAATGTCGGAAATTCAAAACCTCGCTATCGCTCGGGTTTTAAATATTTTCTCGCTTCTGTAAAAACCATCATGCATCGCATCATAATATACTATTAATTGTTCAACATACAAACTTTCTTATCAGAAAGCCTAACTTTGGAGGTAAATAAACACATGACTAAACTGTTTTCTTCTTCTTTTTCTTCTTCTTCTTCAATCAGGGATTATGCCCTTAAGCCTCTTCTGGCTTCACACATTCCCCAACCAATGTTTCCATGGCCTTCTCGAATCTCTCCTTCCATCAGGTTGTGTCGTAAGTAAAGTGGGTGAAATTTTGATGGTGTGATTCACTAGCAGTTTGTTCCAGACGGACATCTGGTCGTGGTGAATATTTATTCTCCTCAACTGGAATGCGTTCGTGAGATTTTGAGTGTCACGGGTTCAAGCCCGACCGGTGTCCATACTCCACGAACAACGATGACAATTATTCAGGAATTGGGAGTAATAGAACTGCTACCAACCCTGTATGTAAACCTAATCTTGTGCCTTCAGATTATCATCTCTTTCGAGTCATGACTCATTACTTGCATAAAATTTCCAAAATAAAATAGTGGAAGTACATCTCAGCGAATTCTTCGTATCAAAAATCAGAGACTGTTGTTATCTTCGCGGGATAATAAACATCACTGAAACATAGCCACGACCATAGTATCTAGTGGTCGCTACCTTAAAAAGTTTAATTTATTAACAGAAAATATTCAAAATAAAATTTAGGCTAAATTTTACAACCTGTGACGCGACTTTTTTAATTCCTTCATAAACTCCTCTCAATTTTTTTCTTTGGTTTCCAATTTTCAAATTTTCTCCCACCAATTACAATGATTTTTACATTTTTTCAAACGATTATTTCAATATATTTTTCCATGATATTTAACAAAATACGTAGCATGAAGACGTGGCAGCCACATTGATTTTAACGAATATTTATGCAACAACAAATATATGTTCCAGTGCAGCCAACAAATATTACGTACTAATTAACTGTACAAATATACTTCAGAATTTCAGAACTTACTACTTAGTTTTGGGCGTTACATTCTTTCACAGGTTAGACTGCTTAAATTGCGTTAGGTTGGCTTTAAGGTTCGTTAAATATCGTGTATATGTTGGCTGCATCTCTTGATTCCATAGTGGAAACCGCTTCGCATTTGTTTGGCGCATGCGCAATGGTGTATGATTACTTATGAGACAGTGTCTCTATTTCAAAGACTACAGTATCTGAAGACAGTATTTGTAAGGAAGTAGAGAAATGTAAATCTATTGTAACTTCTTCCGTCTGGAGTTGATTATTAATGAGATATTCTTTTCTAGAGGTGTGTCAGATTTGAATGTGAGCGGAAATATCTGGAAGACTAAAAGAACACATAACACTCGATAAATATTAGCAATGACAGAAAAGTAGAGAAGAGCAATGACGTCATGTGGCACATGCGGTGAACTAACTTGACACTTTGGGCTTCCGGGGAGCGGTTATACGGGCTGCGGCTTAATATCGTCCATTAGCCCCTGCTCTCGTTACAAGAACCTAATAAAAATCTATCAAATTAACAGCGACACTGGTATATGTAAAACCGTTTTTCCATTATCCACACCTGACTGTGAATCCGCTTCCCTTTTAACGGCTCGTGCGTTTACAGTTTTTTAAGCTATCACATATTTGTTTTAGTTGTGTTACTTTGTATAACATCTTTATATTCCACCGTTTATAATACAAACTGCATAAAAATTAATCACAGCAAGTAAAATAATAATTATTTGTATCTTTATAAAACGCCGATACTAAAATAAAGAGAATATAAAACTGTTGACGACTTTTATGAGATAGATTTCCTTTTCATACAGCAAATTTGTATGTGTGTCTATATATATATATATATCCATCCATAGTAATTCTGCCCGAAGACAGGTCTTTCACTGCAATCATAGCATTTTCATGCTACGCTTTGCAGCTTTATTAGGGAATTATAGGTGTGGTAGCATCCCATTGCTTTCCACACCGGTGCAGGATGATAATGATAATGGTGGTGGTGATGATGATGATGATGGCCGGATGATTTTCGGGGACCGTTGGGCCCTAAGCTTCCTAACATTTGTCTTACAGGTGAGGAAAACCCCCGAGAAAAACCTCACCCAAGAGCCTGCCCCGGGAATCGAACCCGGGCCCGCTGCGTGACAAGGCAGCACGCTACCTCGAGACCACAGCGGTGGAAGTGTGTGTATGTGTATATATATATATATAATCATTATCATCCGGTAACATGACAGCTACAGCCGTCATCCGGAAACCAAACGCCATTCCTCTCTGTCCATCCATTGGTCTTCCTCTGATAATCATAGCCGCTTGCACACCTTCTGTCCAGTTTTCTTTGGTGTTCCTTTCTTCCTATTTTCCATTGATATCCATTGCATAATAGTTTAGGCAATTTTTGATCTAGCATTCTTTTAACATGGCCATACCACTGCAAATTTGTCTTTTCTATAATGTCTATGATGTGCGGCTCCTCTTGTACACCCATAATTTCCCTTATTTCTTTATTTCGTATTCTATCAATTCTATATTTTCCAGCTGATCTTCTTAAAACATCCATTTTTGTACTTAAAATTATTTTTATTTCCCTGGTAGGAATTTGCCAAACTTCAGCACCATAGTATGTTAAACGCTTTGAACTATGGTTTGATATATATATATATATTTATATTTTGCAATATTTTTGCTCCAAAAAACAGAGTTTAAAGCATATATATATTAATCGTAAGTCATGTGATGAGTGATTTACTAATTATCGATAAATTCACGAAGTGACGAGCGAATTTAATTAGAGGATTTGGAAATCAACAGTGGCATTTGTTAGGACTATTAAAAATATTTTCTTTAAGTTCCTCTACTGTTCGAGCATTTGAAATCGTGGCTTTATTTGGGATAGTTGAGTTAGAGAATTGACAGCAAAATTTACAACTTCTGTAAGATTTTTTCTTTGCTTTGTAAAATGTAAAAATACCCTCTGTTCAGTGATATACACCATGTTAAACTGAAATCGCCACGGTCACAACTGAACAAACACAAGTTAGTTAAAAATAACTTGGTAAAACACGTGTGTACCTTACAGTTACACATGCAACACTAAATATGGGTAGAAAGGATGTGAATGGAACCTGCTTTGCCCGCCCACCCGTTGGTTCACTGACCGGGAAACGGGGGTGCTTTGACCGTTTTCCCTGCTGGCTGGTTACCAGGCGCGTAGGGTTGAGACTTATGCTGAAGGCACTGTAGTAAGAGGATAGAGCACAACCACACCTTAATATCACCAATACTAAAGATACAAGCCGGAAGTCAGTGAGTTCGATTCACGATGGGGTCAATATTTTTTAGTGGTCTAACCCTTCTAGTTACACCATGGGTTTAGGATTGACTCTAAAGGAAATGAGTAACAGAACCATGATATTGGAGTAAAACGGCCATAATGTAGCTGACATTCAGAGTGACATCTCATGTTCATTGTTTACAAAGAAAGGAGTTTAAATCATCTACTACTTCAAAGAATTTCTGTGGCACAGACTGATTTCATTTTAATTTTGACGTGAATATGTCTTTAAATTTCAGCAGTTCAGAAAACTGATAACAAAATCGGTGGATACAGTTTGGTATTGAACCTATATATTTATCATCTACATCCATCATTTAATTACACCATTCGATAGATAAAGAATGAAAGAATTTTTTACGTTGAGTGTGGACTGTGATGCATCGCGCGCGGCGGAGGTGGAAGCGTCGACATTTTGAGGTCGTTTCGCTGCGTCACGTAATTTTCGTTTAGTATAATTTTGATTCGAATAAGTTACAACGTTCATTTTGAGTTTCAATCGTCAGCTCTCGTCAAGATCCATCGATTGCGTATATAAAACATTAGTGTGAAATAGTTATAGTGAATATATATGCTGTTAAATTAAAAAAAAATAATACAATGTTGGCCCATATTCGTCAAAAAACCAAATCAAAATATAGTGATCGTATACGGTTGGGAAGGGCTTCTCAAGAGCAATCCAGTGGTACACATAAAACACCATATGACAGAGTGAACTGGTGCCGGGAACATAAAAGAATGAAGGCGTCCGAGCGGCTCCACAACATTATGTACAGATATTCACTTAAAATATACGGCCGTGTCCACGACACAGTCGCACCATTTTTTGTATATGCTGCAGTGGGAACAGAAAGTTCAATCGAAAGTATTTAAAGTGGTTGGAATTGCAGTCTCATGATATAAATGACTTCTATGGGTTGTATTACACCTATCGAGTCGGAAGATCTTCTTGCAAGAATTCTGGCGGCAGTAGAAATTATTAAGCACACACCAGGTCTCGTGGGGCGTGTGTATGAAAACATGCGTCACAGGTACACATTGTGCAACCAACAACAGGGTCGCCACATGGAACCACACTTGTAATATAATCCGTAGACGTCTGAGATATTTATTCTGAAACACAAGACACGCGATATCAGTCCATTGTATTCCGATCTTCAAACCTATTTGATATCGAAATGGTACGTTTCCGGACATGGGCTCCTTATCAAAACGTTTTCTACGAAGTCCCCTCTACAACCCCTAGAAGGCTGCAATACTTATTGTGAATCACCCTGTATAGCCTTTGTTAATTTAGGTTTATGTATTTTCATATGTTTTCAAATAGATTCCTCGCTTTAACATTATATACAGGTCTGTACAAAAAAATGGGCTATTCCAAAATATTTAACACTACAATTGCATACATTTAAATAAAGGCAAAATATAGAAAATAGCAAGAACAGAATAACTTTTCTTTCAATGCTCTCTTCTCAAACGTGCGTCTTTCTATTATAGAGAGCATAACGAGGGTTGCAGAAAACGTAGGAGTGGGACAAGTTCGAGGAAATCATTGGTATGGCATATCATTTAAAACTTTTTTCTACTTTAGAAATAAGTTCGTGGAAGAGAAAATAAGAATTCTCTGGAGCAGAATTTGATGTCTCCCGGATGAACGAAGGCGAAGAACCGGAAAGTTCATTCTTGGTTTCTGATTATCAGAAAATTCCAGTAATTGCAGTTCATAATTAAAAACGACTCCGTTCTAGAATAACTCAAGAATGCGATAATTATTAACACGAGAATGCTTTTTTAGTACATCAAATTATAATTGCATTCATTATAAAATATGTTTTTATACTTTTGATGTAAAGTACTTTGTAATCGAAATGGGTAATTACTAGAGACCGGATTATACGTAACATAACAAGCTAGGAATATGCATGAAAAAGTCAAATGCAGTACAAACGTAATAATTAGTTTATTAGATTTCTAAATTAACATAATAATTAGTATTTTTATTATCTACTTATTAATGTCCAGGCCAGGTTATAAAAGGGTGAGGAGGAGGAGTAACAACCTCGTTAAAAACCAGGGTTCAGTACGTCCGGCTGATAGTACCCTGTGAGGGCCCCTTATCTAGGGAACGGATACTACTGCCTTGCAGTTCGTCATTGGTTTGATAAAGGCTAGAGGATGAAAACCCTGACAAAAATCACATGGTCCTCCAGGTTGGGGGTTTGTGCATCAGGCCAGCATCCTTGTTCATCATAAAAAACATAACAATGCTAAAAAGCCTAAGATTTAAAGCTGGATGGAAATAAATCTAGTTTTAGGGAACAGAAATAAATAAATTACAAAATTATAATTCAATAGTGAGAAATACTGTCACATATGGAGCTGAGGTTTGGAAATTCGACAAAATTGTATGTCGATGGAAATGGATTTCGTGTGGAGAGCAGCAAGATTTTCAAAATTAGAAAAAAAAATACTGTCACACGAGAAAAAATGAATATTAGACATTCAATAGTAGATTATATAAGATATGAGCAATTAAACTGGTATGGACATGTACGATGAATGAAAGAAGAAAGAATACCCAGAAACATATTGGAATGGTGTCCACCTCGAAAAAGAAGGAAAGAAAGACCTCGAAACTTGTGGATGCAAGAAATAAGATCTGGAATGAGAACAAGAGGACTGGAGGACATGGAGTTGTTTGGATAGGGACGAGTGGAGAAGGAAAATAAAACTTTAGGCACAGAAAGATGTGTATACATTAAAACTCTGTATATAAATAATACATTAATATTATCACTTATCACTGATAAATGATAAATTACCAATCAGTGTCAGGCAAAATAATTGTTCACCAATTAAAATATTCTACATTTTACTACTATTGTAAATAGAAACGATCGGGTACTATTCCTTATGTTCGGTAGTAAGGTTGTGTCTTCGATCGCTCAAAAATATGGTTATAATCGCAAAAAGGACCGTTCTACGTCAACTGAAGTAATTGGGCAGTATTTGAATTTCGGTTCTATTTTGGCACTTTATATTTCTCACAAAACTCGCCCGTCCCATTTATGAAACTATTAATTTGACACAAAAGTTTAAAACCTGGGTTATCGTTCAAAATGTCTTCAAACTTTTCTTTAAGTTTGCTCGGTAATACTTCGGCAATAAAACGTTCAGTTGTCGGATTTTATCCATTACCTGAATAGATTCAATCAGTGCCAAACCTTGAGTTTCAAGCTTCTTAATAGTTGCAGGTATATGAGAAAAATGGGTTCTAATCACAGCTATGTTTTTTTTTAAAATACTGGAATCGTTAAATGCTTACCTGCACTGACAAACTGCCAAAACCTCTGCACTATCGAAACCGTTTACTACACTTTTGATGGCCTCGAAATGTTCATTGTAAAACAACGCAGATTTTTAAAATGTAGTAAATATAGTGCAAAAATATTCGTTATCACTAGTTTTTAGTTAAAATATGCAATAACAGGTGAAACATGTCTAAATATGCAAATGTATATGCAACATGTAAATGCATATAATCCGGTCTCTATTAATTACTTGTTTTTCTAATGACATATGAAACCAGATTTATTATACTAAGTGAAGATAATTTAAATGAATTAATGTTTGTTTGTTTGTTCGTATTTTATATGCTGTCATACGTTCATCGGACTGTGATGGGGTTTTCTGCAAAATGTTCAGGAGTTTCCGGGGAAGATTTTAGGCTGAGACAGTAGTAATACTCAACTCCTTCACCCTTAAAAATCGCCCTTCGTAGTGAAAAACATGGAAAAGTAGCTTTTTAGACGATTAAATGGATTACGCTGCCTAAACCATAACAAATACACAACATTAATGTACACAGAGGACAAGATCTAAAAAACTCTAGAAAAAAGTCTGCGATAGCATATCTATATCTTTTACGGATAACTCACAATAACCACTTTTGTCTTTCATTGTTGCCAAGAAGATCGATATAAGTCGATTCCCGAACAACAGTAAGTAATCAGCACGGGGTATCTTAAAACAATTACGATATAAATTTATAATTATGTTCCTTTTATTTACTCAACAAAATATTAAACACTAAGCAATTGGGACTGGAAGTAAATATCAATAAAACTGCGTATATATTCACTCATAGAAGTACATTATACAGAGTGTCCCAAAATTACACCGAGAAACTTTGGGAGCTGATGGATAATACTATTTTAAACATTTTTTGTCAAGGAAGGCCTTTTGCTGCGGAGCTTCGTTTAAGCGCTGGACGAGTCAATGTCATTACTGCCTCCCACCCATTTGGTTTATATATGTAAATTACACTTATGCTCAGCATGTATCTTTTAAAGCAAACACACGAAAGAAACGAAACAAAGACGCTTCAATTCATTTAGCATACATGTTTACCTCTTGAACTCATCGTTGTGTTTCCTTGGCAGTATGCGTTAGTTTGCTGGAATGCCTGCTGCATACTACTTTATTTACAGCGTGGAGTGAGATGACGGACATGCAGTTGGTGTATGGAAAAGCTGGTTCGGGTCGTGTGGCTGTAAGGCTTTACCAAGAACAGTTCCGAATCCAAAGAGTTCCTCATCACACTACATTTGCCAGCATTGAACGTACACTACGTGAAAGAGGCTCCTTTGACAGACGAGCAGAAAGTCAAGGACGTCCACGTTCTCTACGGACTCCTGAGAATGAGGAAGATGTGTTGCGGCGCATTGAGAAGAATCCTGCAGCTAATATTCGCGCCATAGCCCGACAATTGCACATAAGTCGTAGCACTGTGGGAAGAATTCTGCAGGAAATGTTGTTGCACCCTTTTCACCTTGAACAGGTCCACGCAATGAGGCCCCAAGACTATCCTCTGCGACAGCAATTTTGTCAATGGTATCTGGACAAAATTGAAAACGATGTACTGTTTGCATCCCATGTCATGTTCACAGATGAAGCATCTTTCACACGTGAGCAGTTATTTAACAGTCGGAATTCACATGTGTGGGCCTTCGAAAATCCCCATGCTACATTTCAGAGATCATACTAACTGAGGTTTGGTGTACACAAATGTAATTTACGTATCTAAACCAACTTGGTGGGAGGCAGTAATGACATTAGCGCGTCTAGCGCTTAAACGAAGCACCGCAACAAAAAACCTCCCTTAACAAAAAGTGTTTAAAATATTGACATTTATCAGCTCCCAAAGTTGGTCGGTAAAATTTTGGGACACCATGTATAATGGAAATAGATAGCTAATGACAAATGACGGAAATTTTGAAGTAGCTGAATTCAAATACTTAAGGATAATAAATAATTACATTAAGAATCAGACGCACAAAGAAATTAAACTTCGGCTCAATTCTGAACATGCATTCTATTATCTACTAGCTAATACCCGGCGTGCGCTGCTACGCCTAAATAAATGAAAATTAACGTGCTTTTATGTTTAGTTCAATAAGTGAAAGGAAACATAATTATAAATTTATATTTTTTAGATACCCCGTGCTGATTACCCGGCGTTGCCCGGGAATCTACTTATCCAGAACTTCTTGACATTAATGAGCTGAAATACGAAAAATAATGTGTTTTATACGTAGTTAAGTAAGTAGATGGAAACATTTATATCGTAAATATTTTTAGATACCCCATGCTGATTACCCGGCGTTGCCCGGAAATCTACTTATCCCGATCTTCTTGGCATAAAAGAGCTGAAAGACGAAAATTAATGTACTTCTTATGATTAGTTGAATAAGTAAAATGAAAAATAATTATAAATATATATCGTAATTATTTTCCCCGTGCTGATTACCCGGCGTTGCCCGGGAATCTACTTATCTCGATCTTCTTGGTATAAATGAGCTAAAAGACAAAATTCGTTATTGTGAGTTATCCGTGAAAGAATACCCGCCATGTGTTGCTATGCTTGCACAGGAATCTACGTACTCATCTCGATCTTCTTGGCATCAATGAAAGACAAAAATGGTTATTGAGAGTTATCCGTAAGAGATAAACATATGCTGTCCGACGTTTTTGTGGAGCTTTTTGAGATATTCAATTGTGTGTACATTAATTTTGTGTATTTTTTTTTGTTTAGGCAATGTAAGCCATTTAAGCGTCCAAAGAGCTACTTTTTTCACGTTTTTCACTACAAAGGGCGATTTGTAAGGGTGTAGTAGTTGAGTATCACAACTCTCTTATAGCCTATGTTCATCCAGGGAATCTCCTGAACATTTTGCAAAAAGCCCCTTCACAATCGGACCAACGCTACTGCCGCTCATAAAGTACGAACGAACAAACAAACAAATAAACAAACAAACATTAATGTTTTATATATTAGATTACAGGGACTCTTGTTGTCCCTGCTTCTTTAAAAAAAACGTTAAAATGAAAATATACAAAACTTATTCTCCCTGTTATATGAATGTGAAACATGGACTCTTACTTTAAGGGAGGGAAGGAGATTACGAGTATTTGCAAATAAAGTTCTTAGGAAAATTTTTGGACCAAAGAGAGATGAACAGACAGGTTAATGGAGAAGATTACATAACCGTGAACTACTTGGTCTTAATAAGAAGTCGGATATAATACAAACAGCTATGTCTCGTAGACTGCAATGGACAGGACATGTGGCATGAATATTGAATGAAAGAGGTGCATGGAAGTTCCTTTTAAGAAAACCAGAAGGAAAAATTCCAGTTGGTAGGCCAATATTGAGGTGGGAAAATAACATTAAACATGATTTGAGGAAAATAAGTTATAGAGGGGATGATTGGAAAAATCTCAGGATAGGGATGTATGGAGAGCTTATGTCCACGCGGTTATGAACCTAAGGGTTCGATAGAGCCAGTGAATTAGTTAAGTAAAGATAGACTATAAATGAACCAAAGTTAAGGTTTCCGAAACCTATCTCTACTATTCTCATCTGACAAACCTTTTGATGGCAGATGAAAAGATCACATGTTTTGCACAAATAATATTACGTCATTGCATGAAGCATTATCATAAGTAGTGCCACGAATGATTCAAAATCATCGATAAATTCACGAGTCACGATGTGACAAATATAGTTACCAGTATTTTAAAATATGTATATACCGTATTTTATGTAAACGGCGATGTTTGAAAACAAATCAGAAATGTGTAATTAAGTTTAATTTGTTTATTCACAACAACTTGATTATATTATTTATTGCCAAATAGGATCGCAATATTGTAAGAATGCACTCTAGTGGAGAAAAAATGAAACACATCAAACTGTATATTATAATTTATAACCAACGTTATAGGTTATTAATTTATTTTTTTAGTAAACAACTCAGTAAAATAATCATTTAAAAACACAATTATTGAACACACAATTACCAAATGTGTAGTTCGAAGGAATCTGTTCATTATTTGCTATATTCAATGGATTTGTTGGAAAGTCAGTCACTGCAAAATAATGCTCTGACTTGTACAGAATATTAAAAAATCGAGAAGCTTTATTTATATTAAAATCAGGAGCTGGTAAAGATAATTCGATAAAGAGCAAGGTGAAGTACGACGGTTATAGGTTGTAAAACAAATTTCATTGAAACGTGATTGGACAATGACTCCCATTTGTGGAATGACTTATATAGTCTTAGAAATGCCATATCGTTCGTGTTGCGGCCATTTTATTTTTCTGTATGCGCTATACGTACATAAGTAATAAAAAAATAATGTTACATTTAAATTTTCAATTATACCAACATTATGTGGGGAAATAAAGCTAAATAATTAGCAAACAAAACTGAAAACATTTTAATATGCATTAACCGAAAGTACGTTCTTTTTTATAATTAATAATAAATGTGCGTTCTTGTCGATACAAAAACGTGCTTTATTTACTTAAAAAGGCACGACCATGTTGAATTTTCACTGGTATTGTACACTTAATTTATATGTTTTGTAGTAGCTCTTCAAATATCAAAACAAAGCATTATTCTCAAATCATAACACATTACTTTTTATATTTATTTTGAAACAAATGATTGTTTAGTTAGAACAGCGAGGTGCACTTTTTTTAGAAGTATTGTCTGTGGCTTGATAATGGGAAGTACAACCACAGAAACCACTCAAGTCTGATATATTGTAAAATGGAAACAAATTATTTTCCAACATATTTAGCCAATCGTAGATCTGAGTTCACGATTTGAAATCTCTGATAACAAAATATTCTAGATATAATATAGACGAAAAAATATATGAAGGGCTTAGAGCAATAACATGATAAGCCAGTTATTATTCTGTTGAGATATTAGGATTTTAATGTTTAAAAAATTATAAATACTAATTGTGCAGTATTGTTGTTAATACATTGTGTGTCTACATGTTTTAACTCATCACTGACACACTTATAAATGATTTTATGGATATTTAAAAACATTTATTTGCTATCATTGTAAAAAATGGCATTTCTTGACAAATAGTGGCTTGCCATGTTAATGTCCTAAACCCATATATATATATATATATATATATATATATATATATATAATTGCTTAACTGTTATGTTGGCCACTAGATGGTGTTGGAACGAATTCCCACTACGTCTTGTGTGAATTGAGAATACTACATATATAAGAAAAATGTATGTTTGTGTTGGAATTCTTGAGCAGCTCAGTTGGTTACAGCGCTAAACGTACAGAGTTTAGAGACTCGGGTTCAAATCCCGACTCAAGCATTCATTTTTCTTTTCATATCATATTTGCCTTTATTGCCAAATGTCAAAAATATAGTTATAACATCTAAATATACAAGCGTTACTGCTATAAAGTAAATATTCTCTTTAAAAATTGCTTAACTGTTATGTTGGCCACTAGATGGTGTTGAAACGAATTCCCACTACCTCTTGTGTGAATTGAGAATACTACATATATAAGAAAAATGTATGTTTGTGTTGGAATTCTTGAGTAGCTCTGTTGGTTAGAGCGCTAAACGTAAATAGTTTAGAGACTCGGGTTCAAATCCCGACTCAAGCATTCATTTTTCTTTTCATATATATATATATATATATATATATATATATATATATAGCAGGTTTAGCTATATGCTATGTAGTCGTCTCCAACTACCCGTCTGTTTACCTCTCTTTGTTCCAAATATTTTCCTAAGAACTTTATTTTCAAATACTCGTAATCTCCTTTCCTCCCATAAAGTAAGTGTCCATGTTTCGCATCCATATAATAGCCTATAACTGGTAGAATAACAGTTTTATATATTTCCAGTTTAATGTTTCTTGAAAGGAGTTGAAACGACAAGAGTCCTTGTAATGCATAATAGCATTCTTTCTTACTTACTCACTGGCACTATCGAACCCGTAGGTTCATGGCCGCGCGGACATAAGCTCTCCATTCATCCCTATCCTGATCTAATGCTTTCCAATCATTCCCTATATAATCTACTTGCCTCAAATCATAGTTAATGTTATTCTCCCACCTCATTCTTGGTTTACCAACTGGACGTTTTCCCTCTGGCTTTCCTACAAGAAGCTTCCATGCAAGTCTTTCATTCCCCATACGTGCAACATATCCTGCCCATCGCAGTCTATGAGACTTAACTGTTCATATTATATCTGGCTTCCTATAAAGACCTTGTAGTTCATTTGTATGTGATCTTCTCCATTCACCTGTCTGTTCATCTCTCTTTGGTCCAAAATTTTTCCTAAGAACTTTATTTTCAAATACTTGTAATCTCCTTTCCTCCCTTAAAGTAAGAGTCCATGTTTAGCACCCATATAATATAACTGGTAGAATAATAGTTTTATATATTTTCAGTTTAACGTTATTTGAAAGGAGTTGGGATATCAAGAGTCTCTGCAATGCATAACAGCACGCATTTCCAGAAATGAGCCTATGTTTAATTTCTTTGTGCATCTCATTCCTATTTGTGATTATTGTTCCTAGGTATTTGAATTCAGCCACTTCGTCGAAATTTCCCTCATTTGTCATTAGCTATTCCATTTCCATTATATAATGCATTTCTACGTGTGACCATATATTTAGTTTTATTGATATTTACTTCCAGTCCAAATTCCTTAGTGTTATTCAGTAGTGTGTGCGTGTTGGCCTTTAGTATCTCCTCGCTATCACCCAATAGTACTACATCATCAGCATAAAGTAACAGCTTATTAATACCATTGAGTTTTAAGCCTTCCTCATTCTCTGTATTCATTTCCAGAATTGAGCCTATGTCTAATTTCTTTGTGCATCTCATTTCTACTTGTGATTATTGTTCCTAGGTATTTGAATTCAGCTACTTCCTCGAAATTTCCCTCATTTGTCATTAGCTGTTCATTTCCATTATATAATGTATTTCTACGTGTGACCATATATTTACTTATATTTATATCTACTTCCAGCCTGAATTTCGTAGAAGGGATAACATATTTATTTAATTATTCAATCCATTTAAATAGAAATGGAGATACAGTTTGTAGTAAGAAGTGTTCCATAAATGAATACATGTACGGTAATTGGTGATAGTCACTCTAAATGAATTGGTGAAAATAACAAGACCAAACTGCAGCGGAAAATTAAAATACCGCTCAGTAGGGGAACATGTATTCATTTATTATTTCTACCTGCAAAATTAATCAACTCAACACTCACTACAAGACACACCAAAATTATATATACAATTCAGTTTAATCTAAGCTTTGTGTTTCTGAACATTTTATTTCCAAAGCATCAAGCTCAGTACTTTCCAGATACACAACATAATGTAGTCCAATCCGAAGTACGGGAAAACAAGCTTGAAGTGTAAGCATATATGCTCTCAAATTACATTTTTAAATTCAGCTGTTTGGATCGAAAATAAATAGAAAAAATCGGAATTATAAATGAATATAAGAAAATTAATATAATTTGTGGATGAATTCATGTTTTGGAAAATTATTTCCAGAAAAATTAAATGTTGAAGATCACTGTTAGAAACAATAATCTCCAATATTTTGATCACAATCTATTATTTTTAAGACAGTAGACTAATAAATTGTTGTCTAAAAATAACTTGATAGGCCTATTTTTTCTTTTTTCATGAACATGTTGCATTCATCGAATACAGGATCATAGAATAACCAAGCAGATGTTAAGCTATCAACCTGCAGGGGGAAGGAGACCAGGAAGTCCACTAAAAATTGTTTTGCATGGTGTTTTTTTGAGATTGAAATAGGTCAAAAAATGGCCTAAATTCGTGAATGGACCATGATTATGATGGAATGTGATTATGTTGTGTCCATGATCCCAGACTACTCTTAATTGCGAAGTGTACATTTTATAAGTAAAGTAAAGTAAAGTAAAGTAAGTATACATTTTATGTGTAACATTATTATTAAACATCTTCCCAAGTTTGGGAAAATTCCCTAGATCATAGATTGGTCATCAGATGTATTAGAATCTATCCTGGGGTTCACAAAGAAACAATCTAACAATAGACCAGTGTCTAACCTCATAAGTCCCGCCTTTCCATTTAAAATATCATAAATTATATGGTAAGCGTCGTGTAGTCTCGAAGGTTGCGGGTTCAAACCCAGCCGTCATTGCACTTTTAGGATGGAATAATTCTATGGATAAGTCTTTTGGGAGGAAGTCTGAAAATGTTCGGCCTTGCAAAATAATCCTAAATCTGAATAAAAATACCTCTCAGCAAAATTTAATTAACCTTGATCCATCTGAATAACACCTAGATGTCTACTCGCTACAATTCCCTCGCTGACTTATGTAGGGAAATAAGCGTAACAAAATTATTCTGGTTAAGAAATTTCCCATTTGGGAAGTAGCTTTTCCCTGATGCGTGATCAACGTGGATCAATCATCATCATCATCATCATCATCATGTGCTAAGGGAGTGGAGATTAAGAATAGGCTTGACATACGCAACAATGTGACAACAGAAAATTAGTTCCACGGGAATCTATCGTAGATTAAAATTGCTAAACCTATTTATTAATCAGTTCCAACGGACTAGCGGTTGCAACGCTCGCAATTAGTTCCAAAGTTCGAGGACATAGACATGGTCGTAGCTTTTTTTTTTTTTTCAGAGCGTAAGAATTCTCAATATGGATTCCTTACGAGGTGAATTAAAGTCACCAGTCCCTTTTCTTAAGTTTACGGCAATTAAAATAACCTCAAAACATGGGTAGGAGATGTTGCAAGAATGGGGAATCAAAGAGGGAGAGAAATTATGCAGACATGATTGGAAAACATTAGGATAAGGATATATGTAGAGCCTATGTCCGCATGACATGGACCTCCAGGTTTCATAGTGCAGCGCGTAAGTGGGCTAAATAAAATAAACCCGAGTATTTAAATAGAAGCCTACGAACAGTATGTGTTGAAATTTTCATGCCGAGATTTAAATTGTGATACGAAAGCCTTTTGCTGTTGAAAAGCGTCTTAAAATAACAAATAACATTTAGTTCATTATTACAAAACACTGAATTTTAATAAAAAACAATCACTGTTCTAAATATTTATATAATTCGCGATTTATTCTTATGCATTCTTTGGTATTATATATAATAACTTTCGGGTTTAAACTTTTTCTCGCTTCTGGAAGAGACTCCAAATCACTGTGATCGGTGGTGGTATATTCGAGAGCTTCAAGCTCATAGGCCTATATATACAGTAAAACGTGCTCAAAACGGAATCGCATGGGACCATTTTTTTCCACATTAAACAAAATTCCGCATTATAGAAAATACTAAAATTTATAATAATCTTAGGTTATAGGGAACCGTATATGTCTTTTTACGTACCTTGGATTAGGCCTAATTGTAGTTCCGCTTCCGTTGAAAAGTGAAGTATAGTATGTACGGACGACTTCGACGGTAACGCGCGAAAAAACAGTCCCATTTTGTCAGCGTTAAAAATGTCTCTTAGGCGCGTATCCTGAAATTAAAGTATGTTTCCGCTCACTAACTACACTTTCGTCCACATCCTTTGACCCGCAAACTTCATTCCGCACTAAAATGCCAATCTGAAGATGCCTTGAAATGGTTATTCCCTAGGAAATTAGCAACAGCTAGAGCTTGACTTTGGAGTATTGGTCCGGAAATTAGGAGATTTATCGTCAATCACTTTCACTACTTCCTTTAGTGACAATGGTACACACGTTTTAGATCATCTTTATTCCGTAAATTCAGAACGCTACCTGTGAAAGATCAGTCTCAGAACTTAATCTAATTTAAGATTTACAGTGCAATGCTTATTTGTAAGACAGGTATCTATATTTCGAATAACGGGTGTATACTGAGGCCGAAATTAAATTTCAGTTGCAGGTAGAATCTCTATTTCACCAGACTGCAGAAATATTTATATGTTTCGCTCTTTCTTGGCTTATCGGCGAATTCACTCAGTACGTAAACTAACTAATTATTCTCTCTGTCCCCTTTTCTTTCCGCTTTATAATTTTTGTTCATGAATTGTGAACAAATATCCTTCAGGTTTCTTCTGCGTTTGGCAGATTCCCGTCTTTAATTGCAACTATATACACGTAAAATTCTATTATTTCGCCGGGGACCAATAAATTTGTTCACATTGGACAGATTTCCGCACTTATTCACATTCCGGATTAACCACGTTTTACTGTTATCTCTATATACATATATATAATCTATATATATATATATATTGCGTTTCCAATTGCAGTCTAACAGACAGTAGTAACGATTACAGGAACAACCACGTTGTTTTGAGACCAAACGTATTCATATACTGTATATGGTATTTTCCATTAAAACCCCTTTAAATGCCTCTCCCCTGAAAATATAATTATTTTGTTTCTTGAAAATTTGTCATTTTGACTCCTACGAAACCCATTAAACGTGAAAATAAAACTACAATTAACAAAATCTTAATTCAGAACTCCCATAACATTCATCCAATTTTTTTGGATCCACAAAAAAAAAGTTGAGCACAAAAATGAGTACATATCTTACTAAACTTTACTTGTGGAGGCAGTACAAAGGAATACCATCTTGTAATTGTATGAAATTGCCTCAACAGTGTTTGTAACACCTGAGGAATTTCATGTTCATAACAACATGATGTGCTTTGTACGGGTATTGACCGACCTGTGCAATGCTTTGTGTAGGACAAGAGCCTCTTGATACGAGATGCTTCTACACACAGGTTGCTGTTAATCTTCTTCGCTTTCAAAATCAACAATTATTATTTCATATTAGCTTAATATAATACGAAAGGCATATATATATATAATATATATATGGGAAACTTCAGACGATTCCAACATTACCAAAAAATTAGTAAAATCTATAAAAGCATTATACAAAGGATCTATTTCGAAAATAAAAGTTGGAAATCATATAACAAAGGGATTTACTATTACAAAAGGTTTAAGGCAAGGTTGCAGTTTACCTCCAACTCTATTTAAAATTTATCTCGAAAGAGACTGGAGGAAAACATGTCAAAAAATGGGCATACCTATCCAAAATACACATGTATATTCATTACATTTTGCAGATGACCAGGTATTAATAGCACAGGACCACGATGACATAGAATATATGGCTAAAAAACTAAAAGAAGAATGTGAAAAATGGAGAATTTATATAAACATTGAGAAAACTAAATATCTGCGTATAGGAGAAGAAATGGAAAATATAAATTTCAACAATTGAGAAGAACTAAAACCTAGTATTGAATGCACTTATTTAGGAACAAAATTAGACCATTCAGGCGATAACACAGTGGAAATTAAAAATAGAATCGCACAAACAAAATAAGCAATAAATGCTTTAAACTCTGTTTGGAGGAGCAAAAATATTACAAAAAATATAAAATTACAAATATATCAAACCATAATTCAGAGCATTTTAACATATGGTGCTGAAGTCTGGCAAATTCCTACCAGGGAAATGAAAAGAATATTAAGCACAGAAATGGATGTTTTAAGAATATCAGCTGGAAAATCTATAATGGATAGAATACGAAATAAAGAAATAAGGGAAATTATGGGTGTACAAGAGGAGCCGGACATCATAGACATCATAGAAAAGAAAAGTTTGCAGTGGTATGGTCACATCAAAAGAATGCCAGAGCAAAGATTGCCAAAAATTGTTATGGAATGGATCCCAATGGAAAGGAGGAAGAGAAGAAGACCGAAGAAAACTTGGATAGAAAGGGTACAAGCAGCTATGAATATCAGAGGAATGGAGGAAGATCAATGAATGGATAGAGAGGAATGGCGTTTGGTTTCCGGAAGGCGGCGGCGGCAGCTGCCATGATACCGGATGATAATGATATATATATATATATATATATAACGCGGTATGTTAATACTGTTTGGCCCAGTTTAATAAAATTTATATTAAGTAAATAAAAACAAAAACTTTTAAATGATTTTCAAATTTATTAAAATGTAAATTCGTTACAGCTGTTTCAGTACTTTGTACCTTCTTCAGATGAATTATATCCTGTTTACAAATTAATTTTATGTTATATAAACTCCAGTACGTAACAAATGTAACTATGCAACTGAATGTAAACAAACAAATGTTAACATACATCCTCTTGTTATAAATTTAAAAGAGGAAATACATTTAAATCCAGTTGGGAATTTAACTGTCTATTGCTCTTCTTCAATTCATTTATTTCTAGAATTTCTAAAAGAGCTAGCTTTTTCCCTTTGTTACAAACACGTAATACTTTAAAATTTGAATTAAAACAGTGATCGCATTGGAGTAGATTTTAGCCGTACTTTGAAGTATCTATATTTCTGATATATGCTCTCATATGTTCTTTTATACGAGAAATAAAAGGTCTGCCAGTTTGTCCTATATAAACATTGTCGCATGTGCCACACTCTAACTTATATACACCTGATAATTGTTCGTTTCTACGTTGGTTTTACTGTTTTTATTATAGTTTGCAAAGTTTTATTAGTTTTAAACGTCACACAGATGTTCAACTTTTTTAAGTGTTTTGATATCTTATTGGAAAGTAGGCCTAAGTATGACATTATAACATATTTATGTATGTATTTCTTAAGTAAAGGGAATACTCTGTTAATAGATTTTTGTAACAAGTTTTCTTAATTTACGAATTTGTATTTTAATAATCTGAAAGGAGAACATCCACTGCGTAACATATACATATGTTATGCAGATGATGTCGTTCTCCTTTCAGAATCTGAAGATAATTTACAAAGATCTTTACATCAATTTAATATAAATGACAGAAAATACAATATGTAAATTAATACGAATAAGACAAAATGCTTAACAATATCAAAAGAACCAGTAAGATGCATATTAGAAGTGGAAAGAAAAATTATAGAACTAGCATCAGAATTTAATTATTTAGGTGTATTAATAACAAACACTAAATATTTAATAAAATAAGTAATGAAACAAGTTGATAAAACAGCACAAATATCAATATGAAAGATTTAATTTGGTGCAACAAACATATGTCAATAGCAAAACCCGCATATAAAAAAACTCCAAGCGCGACAGGCCTAGAAGGCCCTTGGCCTAACCAGCCGGCTGCTGGCCTCATATCCACATGTGTTAATCACAGAGGTAGACGATCATCTAGGCAGTGTAGGGGTGACATGTGGTCAGCATATCGGGTCCCCCAGCCGTTATAGCTGGTCTTCACAACCTGGAGCCGCTAATTATTACAGCTACCCAAATGCCTCAATATGCTGGGTGGGCATCGATCCCATACTGGCCGAAATTCCATGATAAAATGTCTTCCCCATATGGACTCGAACCAGCGAGTGTCCCGTAACTCTGCGCCAAGGCTTCTTGCCTTAACCACTCGGGTACGGCGCGGAACAAAACCCGCATATACAAAACGATAGTTCGACCAGTTATCGTATATGGTGCAGAAATTAGGGCTGATACAACAAAAACTAAACAAATAATAAGCACATGTGAAGTGAAGATCTTAAGAACTATTCAGGGGAAAACATTATTTGATAAAATAATTTGGGACAAATGTCATATTCAAGACATAACCACATTTATTATAGAAAAACGAAAATATTGGAAGGGTCACTAGAATTACCACAGTTATCCAAGTAACTGTGCACCATCTAAGGAACCATTACTGATTAAATGAGCCATTCGCGGTTTCACCTTATTTCGGCTTGCACTGAGACATATATGGCTTAATCTTTGAGACAAGCATATGGCTACTGGCAGGATCAACCAGGGAACTGCGTGTGTCAGGGCACGGCCGCAGACCCAAAAAGTTAGTGCGAGAATGGCTTCATCGCTGCCGCCATTCCGCAGGTCACAAGTGCCTTAAGAGCATCGAATCTCTATGTCTTACTCCGTGACAAAGAAGCGAGGGTTAACCCCAACGCTATCTGTTGTTTAACGTGCAGGTACAACACTGAACGCTCGGAAGTGGAGAGCGGACAATAATGTACGCAAGAACTGTTCACCGCATAGAGGCATCTACCAGAAGGCAGAAAGCCACAGTGTTGCTTCCGAAGTGCTCGCACGACTTATAGAAAGAATGCAAGACAATCGACTTACAAAAAGAGCTAAAGAAGATAGACTAATGGACAGGAGAAGAACAAGAGGAAGACCAGCCAAGAGATGGATAGACAGTGAATGCACATCCAATATGTCTTCCTCCGAGGAGTGATTTTGGAAGGAAACAGGATGAAAATCCTACACATTATGATTAAGAAGAGAAGTATTGAAATAAGTATGAAAATCCAAGGAGCAAGTCCCCTGGAAGGGACGTTAAGCCGTGAGTCCCGAGTCTGAAGATTTTTAGGCTCGTAAAAGATCCTTAAGCCTGAATGAAAAGGCATCTAAGTAAAATTTACCGAATTGTCCCGTCCTAGTATTATTACCTTGGTTTCCTATATGTCAGTATGAGGCAGAACGCTGACCACGGACCACTCCAATGACATCTATACGAAAAACAAGTGTAACTATAATAGTATGGTTCAAATTCTTCCTTGTAGGGGGAGAGCGCCTAAATCTCTTCAGGGAAACACGAGCTTACAAAATACAAGAAGATGAAAATCATATAAAACGTTAAAAGTTTTACTTTTATTTAATTAACGTAAAAATGGATTTTCATCAAGTAAATACAAAATAAATTGATTACTTAATAAACTTTAATTAAAATATAACTGCTTCTTAAAACAACTGAATAAAAACTTACTATAATTTAGGGCTAAGTTTAACAGACCTGTGACGCGACTTTGTTAACCCATTTGCTTCAGGTTTAAAGGTTCATTGCATTTTCCCAGAAACCGGATTAAAATTACCGTGAAAAATATACAGTCTATTTTCAGACATTCAAAACAAACCAAAGATAACGGTACTTGAGATCACAATAAGGGTTAAGGCAAAAACACATTCCTCTACTATTCATGAATGTTAAAAAGAATACCCTGCGAAGGGATGTAAAAAAATATTACAAAATATATAACAGCAGAGTTAAGCGAGTGTACCTCGTCTTCTGAGTTCAAGGTCATTTAACTGTCGGGATGTCTACCTTGTCTTTTGAGGCGAATGGATTAATTCCTTCATAAAATCATGTCAAAATTTAATCTGAGGGTTTCGTTTTTTAAATTATTTCCCATAATTTACAATGATTTTTACATGTTTCCTATGGATTATATGAATGTATTTTTTTCAGCGATATTGAACTACATGAAAACGTGGCCTACTGTACGGAGCAGATTTACATCCCTGCATAGTTAAGCACAGCATTAAGTGAGGCGGGATGCGGGGCGGACGGTGGATAGTCAGGGTTTTCCAGTCTGCCCATAAAGGAGTTGAATTACTTCTTTAATAATTTAAATGCAAATTTTGGCAATTTATTTTAGCGCCTACCAATTAAAAAGTGGCAGATTTTTTTTTTGGCCACGACCTTTGTATATCACAACGTTTGTCTGGAAGAAATTTCAAGGTATATTTCGACATGCAATGGTTGACAGTTCTTTGTAAGTGATGTCCTCCTATTTACCTCAAGGTCTTTATTCAACATTTCCAAAATAAAAGTAAAACAAAGATTCTTATGCAACCATTCTATATCTACATTTTTTTATTAGGAATATTCCACAATACAGTGTTTTTCCTTCAACCCAAAGTGATTTGTCATCAGAGATTCCTGTGTAAAGTATCTTCAATCCTCAAATCTCTAGCTTCCATACTTCTCCTAATTCCATCTATCCAAGGATAGAGAAAGTTATATGTACATACTTATTATTATTATCATCATAATTATCGTCGTCGTAGTCGTAGTCGTAGTCGTAGTCGTCGTCGTAGACGTAGCCGTAGCCGTAGCCGTAGCCGTAGCCGTAACCTTCGTCGTCGTAGCCGTCGTCGTCGTAGCCGTCGTCGTCGTGGCCGTCGTCGTCTTAGCCGTAGCCGTAGCCGTCGTCGTAGTAGCCGTAGCCGTAGTCGTAGTCGTAGCCGTAGCCGTAGTCGTAGTCGTAGTCGTAGCCGTAGACGTAGCCGTAGCCGTAGTCGTAGCCGTAGCCATAGTCGTAGCCGTAGTCGTAGCCGTAGTCGTAGTCGTAGTCGTCGTAGTCGTAGTCGTCGTAGTCGTAGCCGTAGCCGCCGTCGTCGTCGTAGCCGTAGCCGTAGCCGTCGTCGTCGTAGCCGTCGTCGCCGTAGCCGTAGCCGTAGTCGTAGTCGTAGCCGTAGCAGTAGTCGTAGCCGTAGTCGTAGCCGTAGCCGTTGTCGTAGCCGTGGCCGTCGTCGTAGCCGTAGCCGTCGTCGTCATAGCCGTCGTCGCCGTAGCCGTAGTCGTAGTCGTAGTCGTAGTCGTAGTCGTAGCCGTAGCCGTAGCCGTTTTCGTAGAAGTAGCCGTAGCCGTTGTCGTAGCCGTAGCCGTTGTCGTAGCCGTAGCCGTAGTCGTAGCCGTAGCCGTAGCCGTAGCCGTAGCCGTAGCCGTATCCGTAGCCGTAGCCGTAGCCGAAGCCGTAGCCGTAGCCGTTGCCGTTGTCGTAGCCGTAGCCGTAGCCGTTGTCGTAGCCGTAGTCGTAGTCGTAGCCGTAGCCGTAGCCGTAGCCGTAGCCGTTGTCGTAGCCGTAGCCGTAGCCGTAGTCGTCGTAGCCGTAGTCGTAGTCGTCGTAGCCGTAGCCGTCGTCGCCGTAGTCGTAGCCGTAGCCGTAGTCGTAGTCGTAGTCGTAGTCGTAGTCGTAGTCGTAGTCGTAGTCGTAGTCGTAGTCGTAGTCGTAATCGTAGTCGTAGCCGTAGCCGTAGTCGTAGTCGTAGTCGTAGTCGTAGTCGTAGTCGTAGTCGTAGTCGTAGTCGTAGTCGTAGTCGTAGTCGTAGTCGTAGTCGTTGTAGTCGTTGTAGTCGTTGTAGTCGTTGTATTCGTAGTCGTAGTCCTAGTCCTAGTCCTAGTCCTAGTCCTAGTCCTAGTCCTAGTCCTAGTCGCAGTCGCAGTCGCAGTCGCAGTCGCAGTCGCAGTCGCAGTCGCAGTCGCAGTCGCAGTCGCAGTCGCAGTCGCAGTCGTAGTCGTAGTCGTAGTCGTAGTCGTAGTCGTAGTCGTAGTCGTAGTCGTAGTCGTAGTCTTAGTAGTAGTCGTAGTCGTAGTCGTAGTCGTTGTCGTACTCGTAGCCGTAGTCGTCGTAGTCGTAATCGTAGTCGTAGTCGTAGCCGTAGTCGTTCTAGTCGTTGTAGTCGTAGCCGTTGTCGTAGACGTAGCCGTTGTAGTCGTAGTCGTAGTCGTTGTAGTCGTAGTCGTAGTCGTAGTCGTAGTCGTAGTCGTAGTCGTAGTCGTAGACGTTGTAGTCGTAGTCGTTGTAGTCGTAGTCGTAGTCGTAACGTAGTGGTACTCGTAGTCGTTGTAGTCGTTGTAGTCGTAGTCGTAGTCGTAGTCGTAACGTAGTCGTAGTCGTAGTCGTAGTCGTAGTCGTAGTCGTAGTCGTAGTCGTAGTCGTAGCCGTAGCCGTAGTCGTAGCCGTTGTCGTTGTAGTCGTAGTCGTAGTCGTAGTCGTAGCCGTAGTCGTAGCCGTAGTCGTAGTCGTAGTCGTTGTAGTCGTAGTTGTAGTCGTAGTTGTAGACGTAGTCGTAGTCGTAGACGTAGTCGTAGTCGTAGTCGTTGTAGTCGTAGTCGTAACGTATTCGTAGTCGTAGTCGTAGTCGTAGTCGTAGACGTAGTCGTAGTCGTAGCCGTAGTTGTAGACGTAGCCGTAGTCGTAGTCGTAGCCGTAGTCGTAATCGTAGTCGTAGTCGTAGTCGTAGCCAAGGTCGTTGTAGTCGTTGTAGTCGATGTAGTCGTAGTCGTTGTAGTCGTAGTCGTTAATGTAGTCGTAGTCGTAGCCGTAGCCGTAGCCGTAGCCGTAGTCGTTGTCGTAGTCGTAGGCGTAGTCGTAGACGTAGCCGTAGTCGTTGTAGTCGTTGTAGTCGTAGTCGTAGCCATAGCCGTAGTCGTTGTAGTCGTAGTCGAAATCGTAGTCGTAGTCGTAGCCAAGGTCTTTGTAGTCGTTGTAGTCGTAATCGTAGTCGTAGCCGTAGTCGTAGTCGTAGTCGTAGTCGTAGACGTAGTCGTAGCCGTAGTAGACGTAGTCGTAGTCGTAGGCGTAGCCGTAGTCGTAGTCGTAGTCGTAGCCGTAGTAGTAGTCGTAGTCGTAAACGTAGCCGTAGTCGTAGCCGTAGTCCTAGTCGTAGTTGTAGCCGTTGTAGTCGTAGTCGTAGTCGTAGCCGTAGTCGTAGGCGTAGTCGTAGTAGACGTAGTCGTAGTAGACGTACTGTAGTCGTAGTCGTTGTAGTCGTAGTCGTAGTCGTTGTAGTCGATGTAGTCGTAGTCGTAGGCGTAGGCGTAGTCGTAGTCGTAGCCGTAGCCGTAGTCTTAGCCGTAGTCTTAGTCGTAGTCTTAGTCGTAGTCGTAGTCGTAGCCGTAGCCGTAGCCGTAGTCGTAGTCGTTGTAGTGGTTGTATACGTAGACGTAGTCGTAGTCGTAGTCGTTGTAGTCGTTGTAGTCGTAGTCGTAGCCATAGCCGTAGTCGTTGTAGTCGTAGTCGTAACCGTAGCGTAGTCGTAGCCAAGGTCTTTGTAGTCGCTGTAGTCGTAATCGTAGTCGTAGCCGTAGTCGTAGTCGTAGACGTAGTCGTAGCCGTAGTAGTCGTAGTCGTAGTCGTAGCCGTAGCCGTAGTCGTAGTCGTAGTAGTAGTCGTAGTCGTAAACGTAGCCGTAGGCGTAGCCGTAGTCCTAGTCGTAGTTGTAGCCGTTGTAGTCGTAGTCGTATACGTAGTCCTAGCCGTAGTCGTAGGCGTAGTCGTAGTAGACGTAGTCGTAGTAGACGTACTGTAGTCTTAGTCGTTGTAGTCGTAGTCGTAGCCGTAGTCGTAGGCGTAGTCGTAGTAGACGTAGTCGTAGTAGACGTACTGTAGTCGTAGTCGTTGTAGTCGTAGTCGTAGTCGTAGTAGTCGATGTAGTCGTAGTCGTAGGCGTAGTCGTAGTCGTAGTCGTAGTCGTAGTCGTAGCCGTAGCCGTAGCCGTAGTCGTAGTCGTAGTCGTAGTCTTAGTCGTAGCCGTAGCCGTAGCCGTAGCCGTAGTCGTAGTCGTTGTAGTCGTTGTATACGTAGTCGTTAGCGTAGTCGTAGCCGTAGTCGTAGCCGTAGTCGTAGTCGTAGCCGTAGTCGTAGACGTAGTCGTAGCCGTAGTCGTAGTCGTAGTCGTAGTCGTTGTAGTCGTTGTATACGTAGTCGTAGACGTAGTCGTAACCGTAGTCGTATACGTAGGCGTACTCGTAGTCGTACTCGTAGTCGTAGTCGTAGTCGTTGTAGTCGTAGCCGTAGCCGTAGTCGTAGTCGTAGTCGTAGTCGTAGTCGTAGTCGTAGTCGTAGTGGAAGTCGTAGCCGTAGCCGTTAACGTAGACGTAGACGTAGACTAGTCGTAGTCGTCGTCGTCGTCGTCGTCGTAGCCGTAGCCGTAGCCGTAGCCGTAGTCGTCGTCATCGTCATCAGCATTATTATTATTATTATTATTATTATTATTATTATTATTATTATTATTCATTGGAATAGTGTTCAGCTTGAAGAAGAATGAATGGATGACTTCGAAACTCGTGGATAAAAGAAATAAGAACTGGAATGAGAACAAGAGGACTGGAGGATATGGAGTGAATGGACAGAAACGAGTGGAGAAGGAAAATAAAACTTTAGGATGGAAAGATGTGTAAACATTGAAAATCTGTATATAAATAAAAATTATATTATTATTATTATTATTATTATTATTATTTTTATTATTATTATTATTATTATTATTATTATCATCATCATCATCATCATCATTGTGGCTGGGACACATGAGGCAACACCGTAGTAGCACCACTAGATCCCCGCAACTACGTATTTTCAACAGCACTGGTTTGTAAACCAAACTATTTTTCATAACATGAAATCAGATGAAGTGTGATATGAAATTATTGAATGAGAAATTAAATTACACGAAGGGGTGGAAAAGAGGAACGGTGAAAATTAGTAGGAAGAAATTTGGGAAACGGGAGAACCCCGATAATATACCGGTCGGGGCCACCATGAAAATTTCTCTGAAACCGCTAGGATTCAAACCTGGATTCTTAATTAAAATGTTACAATCAAAAGTCGTTTCCTGTTGTGTTGTTATGGCAACACTGAGTAATGTGAGAGCTAGTCAAGTGCTCGAATATCTTATTTATGAGCAGGGAGGAGACACTTGAGGAAGCTCAGTAGCTGCACTAATGATACATTTCCCTGATTTATGTCTCAAGTAGCGTATCATTTCATCACATAATTAAATCCACCAGAGATTGTAGTTATTCTGCTTATCTTATACATTCGCATGCTTAACAACACGTGAAGGCTCCTGGGAAACAACCAGGTAACTCATTTTTTTTGTTGAGGAAATGAAGTTTGGCACATCATTGGAATCTCCATAGAAAGAGCTGTCTTTCACAGGTTTGAAACAGCAAAAAGAATACTTGTTATTTATCATAAGTAATGTCACGAGTGAATTTATCTAGAGAATTTGGAAATCAAGAGTGGCATTTGTTAGGACTATTTAACGAATAAAATTAAGTTCTTTACTAAAAAAATATTATTTGAATATAGTTAGCGGTGTTTTAAAATATTTATATAGTTAATGTAAACGGCGATGTTTGAAAACAAATTAAAAATGTGAGGTTATGTATATTCACTGCAACTCGATCATATTATTTATTGCCAAATAAGATCGCAATATTGTAAGAACGCACTCTAGTGGAGAAATAATGAAACACATCAAACTATTATAATCAACAGTATAGGTTAATCATTTATATTTTGAATAAACAACTCAGTAAAATCACTGAATCTATTCATTATTTGCTATATTCAATGTGTTTGTTGGATAAAAATAATGGTCTAACCTGTTCAGAATATTAAAACAGGAGGAGCTTTCTTTATCACAAAAGCAGGAGCTGATAAAGATAAATCGATAAAGAGCGAGGTGAAATAGGACTGTCATTGGTGTAAAACAGAATTCATTGAAACGTGATTGGTCATTGACTACCATTTGCGACATGAGTTAAATAGTCATTAAAGTTTTTTTTTCACAAAGGATTTTACCTACATTACAGTAGTTATCCTTCAGTCCAAATGTATTTTGCTCCGCCACAGATTTCTATCCACAACATCTTCTTCTTTGAGGTCTCTGCTGATCACGTTTCTTCTCATTTCATCCATCCACTGTTCCCTGGATTTCCCCTCCTCCTCCTGCCTTCAGCATTCCAATCCAGCATTATTCTTCGAATTTTATTATTCTCCATCCTCTTCAAATGTACATGCCATACATTAAAGTTTGTTATACAGTTAAAAAAATAGGTAAGCCTATGTTGTATCTCTCTATAGTGGCGTAGCTCATTGTTGATCCATTATTAGGCGTTACTAGACCAAGTTAATTTTTAATTAACTCATTTGGTCATATATGTCATGAATGGCATGCGGTCACACACCGACTAAATGAGACATCTAACAGGTAACTAAGGTATTAATAGTATGTTGATGTCGGTAAATTTTGCTTAGGGGTCTTTTTATTCAGGCTTAAGGATCTTTTACGAGCCTGAAAATCTTCAGACTCTGGACCCACGGCTTAAAGTCCCTTCCAGAAGACTTGCTCCTTGGATTTTTCCATCCCAAAAAATTAATCGACCCCGGCCAGGTTTGAACCCGCGACCCTCGGAACCAGAATCAAGGAGCATAACCACTAGTTCACCGCGGCCGACGCGTCCATTAATTGTCGGCACAATGGTTAGTTGATATGTTGTAACATTTCATATTTTATCTCAAATGTATAGGCGTAAGTCCCTCCATGGTATATTTACGTTGTCGTGGTGGAGTGGCTTGCGTGCTTAAATCATCCCGAGAGCTATGCCGGCGGTAGCATTGCTGCCGATATTGTTACCCATGCCGCACTGGTCGAAGGTGATAAGCAAGACGAAAAAAGTATCTTGGTCGAAAGAGTGACAATCTTTCACCGTAAAAATACAACCGTCAAGAAATGCGGACATGGGTTCAACTGAGGTAAAATTTCCCGGAAGTCAAATAGTCCCCCATTCGGTTTTCCGGGAGGGGACTACTTCAGGGAAACCATGCCAAAGGCTCAAACATAGGGACATGTTCTTAGGATCATGGAATGTTAAGACTTTATAATGGCACGAATGGGGAATGAAAGACATGGAAGCATCTTGTAGGAAAACCAGAGGGAAAACGCCCAGTTGGTAGACCAAGAATGAGGTGGGAGAATAACATTAACTATGATTTTAGGGAAGTAGATTATACAGGGGATGATTGGAAAACATTGGCTCAGGATAGGGATATATGGAGAGCTTATGTCCGCGCGGCCATGAACCTACGTATTCGATAGTGCCAGTGAGTTAGTTAGTTGTATAGGCGTAAGTAGCGACGAAAATTTAATGAAAATATATTATACTTGATTTCTGCCACGTTGCATCAATACCTTTACAACCAGCAAGAACTTCACTCATATCAGAGAAGAATTGACATCTGAGATTGACGAGACTACAAGATATGGGAACTTGATTTCTCTCCATAAATTTACTCAAATTTTATATTGTTTGTTCTTTACAAAACGCCAAGATTTTAGAGAGTTACTTTGTGTGAGGAAATTGCCTTTATGTACATTATATATATACACAGGATGTTGCAAAAAGGAGCGACAACGGAGGTGAGGTGGTATATTGAAATATGCTGATCATTTTTAATAAGGTACTCTTGTCCGAAAATGATGTGGTTTGACACTATGAGTAACTAATTTCTCAAGAGTTCCGTTAGTTGGATTTCAAGACTCAATACTTGACAATACTGTCACAGTCACATATTTTTTTCCAAATATCCACCTCCCATCTCATTGCAGAGCATACATTGAACTAACACTGATCTTGAGACATAATGAATTGGTCATAGTGTGACATATCCGGACATGGGTACCTTATTACAAATGATCAGCATATCTCAATATATCACCTCACTTCCTTTGTCGGTGTTTTTTTCACGTAATGAGTCTTCAAATCCTTCGAACCAACACTGATCTTGAGATATAATTAATTAGTCATAGTGTGAAAACGCATCATTTCCGGACATGGGTACCTTATTACAAATTATCAGCGTATCTCACTATACCACCTCATCTCCGTCGTCGGTGTTTTTTGCAATACCCAGTAGATATATATATATATATATATATATATATATATATATATATATATAACTTTCGTGTCAGGTTGTTTGTCCGCGATGGAATCCTAAACTACTGAACCAATTTTAATAAAATGTTGCACACTGTGTGAAGTTTGATCCAACTTGAGACTTAGGGTAGTTTATAACTAAATTTATAGTCGTATTATTTTTTTATTGCAAATTATGTGTTTATTATTTAACAAAGAGTTGTGATTATCTGTGAGTTCCATACGATTCTAACAGATAGCGGTGTAATTATGTGAGTTCCATACGATTCTAACAGATGGCGGTGTAAGGTAATTTGGTAAGGTAATTGATTTATTATTTAACAAAGAGAGATCCAGATGGCTGTGTTTTTTGTTGCAACCGCGAATTTCAATTGAATTCCAAATATTGATTATTTCATAATTTAAGTGTGTTCAGTGTTTATTTTATTTTCAATATTATTAATTTCGTGTGTAAGTATTAGTGTAAGTAATCTGGCTGAAAGACAGCAACTTAATTTAAATGTTTAACGTATACCTTGGCCACAGCAACGCGTGGCCGGGACTTCTAGTATATATATATATATATATATATATATATATATATATATGTGTGTGTGTGTGTGTGTGTGTGTGTGTGTGTGTATGTGTTTGTGTGTGTGTATTTTTTTTACCGCTGTTAAAAACAAGCAAAAACTTCCTTCATTTAGGCAAATAACTTGTTAGGTGTGTTGAGATAAATGAAAATATTAATATAGTTGATAAGCTAAACATTTAATTTGACGAACATCTTGGTATTAACATGATTGACATGCACGTTGGGATATGGTTAATATCGAACTAGATTTATATCCAGATATACATATAGGATCTGGTCATTACAACTGACCAATGAGCCATACAGATGAGTGTTTTTATGAATCGTCAGAAGAATTTGAGGCCCTATATTTCAGAGCGCAACTGAAAATCTTTATTACTTTTGGAAGACATCCAGATATCGATAATGGTAGAACTCACTAAGTATCGTAACCAGCCTTCAATGCATTATTTTGGTTTTATTTCAGCAATAAATAAGTCTTGGTAGTACTCAGTGGAATGTCGTGATATTGTGAACCTCTCTGACTTTGACATCACATATTTTTTGTAAGATATTTTATCATAAGTAATACCACGAGTGATTTCCAATTTATCTAGAGGATTTGTAAATCAAGAGTGGCATTTGTTACGACTATTTAAGGAATAAAATTAAGCTGTTTACTCACAAATAATTGTCTAAATATATTTATTTTAAAATATTTATGTATTTAATGTAAACGGCGATGTTTAAAAACAAATGAGAACATTTTGGTTATGTTTAATTTGGTCATACACTGAAACTACAGTTCAGCCGCTGATTCACCGGCCCTGACGTTTAGATTGTACGAGGTGTAAAGGGAGAAACTCGCACTCTACTGCCAATAAGGAAATAGTTCATGTGCGAGTGGTCGTCTGTCACAACTAATCACTGCTCTTGACGCCGCTAGTAAGGTTTGAAATAGCTGTGACGTGTTGTCGGCTGCATTTCTGCTAACCGTCATCATTTGATTCCGCGTGGTACATAAAGCGACCGCTCCCTCTAAATATCCATATTGGCAACACTGTCGTGATAACGTCAGGGCCGGAACTCAGCGGCTGGACTATAGATCGAATTATTTATTGCCAAATAGGATCGCCATGTTGTAAGAATGCACCCTTAGTAGAGAAAAGAACGAAACACATCCAACTGTACAATTTAACCGACATTATTGGTTATTAATTATTTTTTTAGAAAACAACTTCGTTATTTACGAACACAATCATTGAATACACAATTAGCAAATGCATAGTTCGAAGGAATCTGTTCATAATTTGCTACATTCAACATATTTGTTCGAGAATCAGTCACTGCAAAATAGTGCTCTGACCTGTTCAGAATATAAGAAACGGAGGAGTTTTCTTTATTTTCAGTAATATAATATATGAATAAAAACTATAAAATTGTCTCCTCAACTTAAGTTGTTTTAAAACTCGGTAGGCCTTTCGGGACTAGTCCCATCATCAGCAGAATGAATTAGGTCCGTACTTGTTGACCCTTGTTGAAGCACTGAATTTTACTAGTATCGTTTGTTTATTTTGGTAAAAAGAATTCGATAAACATGAAGGTGAAACAAGACTGTGATTGGTTGCAAAACAAAATTCATTGAAAAGTGATTGCTTATTGACTACCATTTGTTGCATGAGTTAAATAGTCAATCGAAATGTTTTTGTTTCCTAATAAACTAAATTATTTTAAGAGTATGTATGACACACGAACAGTATTAATGTGATGTTATTCACTTGAAACATGACTACATACGGATTTTAGGAGAAGTAGAAGATATTATCTTTACCTTGTCGTGGTAGAGTGGCTTGCGTGCTTAAATGATCCTGAGAGCTATGCCGGTGGTAGCATTGCTGCCGATAGGGTTACCCATGCCGGACTGGTCGAAGGTGATAAGCCAGACGAAAAAAGTACCTTGGTCGAAAGAGTGACGATCTTTCACCGTAAAAATACAACCGTCAAGAAATGCGGACATGGGTTCTACTGGGGTAAAATTTTCCGGAGGTCAAATAGTCCCCCATTCGGTTTTCCGGGAGGGGACTACTTCAGGGAACCCATGCCAAAGATGCAGGGAATGATTGGAAAGCATTAGCTCAGGATAGGAATGTATGGAGAGCTTATTTCCATGCGGCCATGAACCTACGGCTTCGATAGTGCCAGTGAGTAAGTAAGTAAGAAGATATGGTTTTTGGAATACAATAAAAGCTCCTTATTCGCGGGGAATATATTCCGCAAATATGCAACGAATACAGAAACCGCGAATATAGCATGTTAATTTGTGTAAGTATACGTTCCAAGTTTACGTAATAAAATGAAAATTACTATAATATAAATAATAGTTTCAAAAAACTAAAACAACGCGCTTTATTAGAAAACCGAACTAAAAATGAAAAATAATTTTAATTTCCAACACGCTTGGGATAAAAATAAAGTGGTCAACAAAAAAATCATCTCCAACACATATAGAATAAAACTAGAGTTATCAACAAAAATAAATTAATTTTACTATCAAAAGCGTGGGGTGCTCTATATCAATTAATATATTTTGATAATAAACAGATATTTGTAAAAGTAAGTCCCTAAGAAGAAAATGTAAAAGTCATAACAAGCACCCCGCGCTTTAGATAGTAAAATTATTTTCTTTTTGTTGATAACTCTAGTTTTATTCTATATGTGTAGGAGATGATTTTGTTGACCACTTTAATTTTATCCCCAGCGTGTTGGAAATTGAAATTATTTTTAATTTTTTAGTTCGGTTTTCCAATAAAGCGTGTTGTTTTAGTTTTTTAAAACTATTATTTATTTTTTAGTTTTAATATTTTATAGAATAAGATAAAAATGTAAATATCTTTAAATTCGATACTATTGTAGTATGAGCTAATACTCTTCTAAAAAAAACCCCAGCCGGATTTGAACCAGCGACCTATAGATTACTGGAATTATATACCACTAGAGTTCACCGCTCTACCAACTGAGCTCTTACAAACGATTGACTAAAAAGTCGACAAGTCCTCAACCTATTATACCAGTTTTCATTTTATTGATTTTCTGATGATTCTCGCCTGGATTTTAGAAACAAAATATGAAATTATTGTATTGTCACGGGTCATTTACAAGTATACAAAGTTTCAAATCGATCCAATGTTTCTAAGTGGGTGAAAATCGTGTTAAATATTCCGTTAAATAGATACAAAGACTTTTTTTTTATTTTCTGACGATTCTGGCCAGGATTTTAGAAACAAATATGAAAATATTGTATTGTCACAGGGCGTTTACAAGTATACAAAGTTTCAAGTGAATCCAATGTTCCTAAGTGGGTGAAAATCGTGTTCAAAGATTCCGTTACATGGATACTAAGACACGTTTGTTGATTTTCTGATGATTCTGGCCAGGATTTTTAGAAAAAATGAAATTATTGCATTCCTGGTCCTTTAAAAGTATGCAAAGTTTCAAGTCGATCCAATGATTTTAAGTGGGTGAAAATCGCGTTGAAAAATTCCGTTACATAGATAGATAGATAGATAGATAGATGCAGGTCAAGCTAATATAAAGCGTGTAAAAATCAAGTAATGAGAGATTTTTGAACAATTTCTATTAATACTGTCAGGTTAAGGCAAGCACTTAAAGAACTTAATATTTTATCCTGTTTTGCCGCTTTTAAAAGGTATTTCAATTAAGACTGATATTCAGCTGTGAATTCTGCAATAGAACTCTTTATTTTGTCTTCGGATTTCTTGATTCATTAACACTGAAACAGCGTGATTTAGACGCCAACGAATCGCCAACGCGTACAAACGTTCAAGCATTCCTATATTTACTTTAAACGGTAACACTATTTTTTTTTTCTCTTCGGTACTAATTTTTCTTTCCTTTTACTCGACATTATAAACTGGGAACAAAGCACAAGATACACGTGTTATTCAATGAAAATTATTGCAACGAATGAAAAGTTGAAACAATAATATACTTATCGTGGCGATGGAGGCATTTATCGAAGTACATATCGGCACGTGAAATACGACAACAGCTTTTATCAATGAACTTTGGGTCAGTGACAATAAGGTTTCTTTGTTTTGAGATTTATTTGTCCATATGGGTTGAATTACTGTTTGTAAAAGCCGCCTTGGCACTTGCCTGTAGTAAAAAAAAAAACTGCTGGTGGTTAATAAACGACACTTAATTCTCCTAATATACCGACTGTAACCTCGAATAAAGAAAGTTTTAGTCGCGAATACAGGAATCGTGTCGCAATTTTTCATCCCGCGAATAAGGAGCTTTTACTGTATATTAGAAACTAGCGGACCCCTATTAGCGGGTTCAGAAAACATTTTTTTCCACATTCGAATTTTCGATAAACTATATAAGTGACATTTAACATTGAATTTGACGGTAGTGGTGGGGTGTACAATTTAGGGGTTATATGGTTTGATATGCGAAAAATCTTTTAAACAAATTGTCAAAAAATCCTATAACACGATTGCAGTGCCATCTACCGGATCCAATTGTGAATCTAAATTATCCAAGAATCCACTCAAACAATCAAAATCGGTTCAGTCGTTTAGGAGTTCAGTGACATACACAAGTACAGAAGAATTATATATATATATATATTCTGATTGGGGCGCTGAATGGCTTAGATTCACAATTCTATTCAATAGTAATTCTGCCCGAGGGCAGGTATTTCACTGCAATCATAGCATTTCCATGCTATGTTTTGTAGCTTTACTAAGGAATTATAGGTGGGGTAGTTTCCCGTTGCTTTCAACACAGGTGAAGGATGATGATGATAATGATAAGGATGATGATAATGATCAGATGATTTTCGGGGGCCGTTGGGCCCTAAGCTTCTGACGTTTATCTTACAGGTGAGGAAAACCCCCGAAAAACCTCATCCAGGAGCCTGTCCCGACCGGGAATAGAATCAGAGTCCGCTGCGTGATAAGGCAACACGCTACCTCGAGACCACAGCGGTGGACGATTCACAATTGGATCCTCTAAAACCAATAGATGTAAGAGTTCACCTGAAGTGAAAATTTAAAAATCGCTCTAAAGGTCACAATTTTGTATGTTTCGCAACGAAAGTCCGTATATCTATTAAAATACACCGAGGTAGGTATTATCCGAAACTGAGCGAAATCCGGCAATTAGAAGTGGAGGTTTACGTTAAATCCGAGATTAAAACTGACTAGCAACCGCCATGTTTGCTTCGTCTCAGCGTATATTATACCATGCGATTTAATTAAGCTTTAATATTTAGTTTATTTAGCCGTAGCGCACGCCGACTGTTAGCCAGTTTTGTATAAAAAATCGCTGATATGTTTAAAATAGAGCTAATGAAATTCTGATAAATTATATGCCAAAGTATCTAGATTAGACCACGATAAACTATACTTTGTTTGGTCAGCCCCAGGATTTGAATTCGCGACCTTTGAATACGAGCCTCACAGTAATTGTAATGTTAATGTTTTTAGTGTATAATGCTATTGTGTTATTATTTAATTGTAATATTATTATTGTGTTTTCTTTATGTAATTGTAATGTTATTGCTGTTTTTGTTGTTTATTTTTCTTTACACTAGTACCAATTATTACTTTATTGTAACGGACTGTCAACAGCACGTACGGCTTACTGCCCGTGCGACCCATATTTGTAAATAATATTGTAAATATCTTACTTTTTGTCTAATAAAGTCCTACTACTACTACTACTAGAAACATATGAACGACTACTTGTGTTGTTCTTTAACCCATTCGCCTCAGAAGATGAGGTGGACTCGATAAGTCTGCCTGTTATATGTTTCGAAATATTTTGTACATCCTTTGGCAGGGTTATCTTTTGTTAACATTTATGAATAGTAGAGGAATATGTTTTGGAAATTCACCCTTAGTGATATCTGAAGCACCGTTATATTTTGTTCGTTTTGATTGTCTGAAAATGGACAATATAATTTACGGTGATTTAAATTCGGTTTCTGGGGAAATGCATTGAGCATTAAAACTGAAGCGAATGGATTAAAGTTTTAAAAGACACACTTGCGCGGAAATTGCGCAAACTCAGAATTTCACATTAAATGAATATAATCTAGTTTGACAATGTTTGCATTGTAAAGTATTATCTAACATTGATGTATATATAGACGGTGAAGTTAAACACAGTCAGATCGTTAGCGTTAAATATGTGCAAGTGATTATCACAACAGATTCAACCGAGATGAGTTAAGTGGCATGTAATTAACTTATTAACCACGCGAGTATGTAATTTCAAACGTTATCTTATTTCATACGCGGCGTTATAATTATAATATTAAAGAAACGTCATCATATTTATCATTACTAGGGTTAGGAAGTTGGGGCCAATAAAATACCTTCCAAAATACCTGAATACAAAGTACTTAAAAACTAAAAAAAAAAAAAAAAAAAAAAACTTAAAAAGGCAATTCAATTTGTTTTACTATAACTGTCATAAGATTGATAATCGGGGAAAGAGATACTATACCAGGATTCTTGTTAAATTTTGGAATCTTTAGATTTGGACAGCGTGTATCTTTCAAAAATTGTCATCGCTGCCATTAGAGGATCAATTTCAATTTTAAGAAAGTATCTTTATAAAATATCTACTTTATAGAATATACTTCAATAAAATATCCAATTCTTAAATATATTTACAAAATGTATTTCACCAATTTCGAAAATTGTCTGTATCACTTTGTCCTTGTGGCAATCCTCTAATCAGGAAAGTTGTGTACAATAAAAATAGAAATGTTCCATAATAGAGTGTTTCTACTTCAACTCAAAGTGATTTGTCGCCAGAGGTTCCTGTCTAAAGCTTCTTCTTCCCTCAAATATCTAGCTTCCATACTTATCCTCACTCCATCTACAGAATCCAACGATCTCTAGGACTGTCTCTTCCATTTCTTCCATTAGCGTTCCAATTAAGAATCTTCTTTGGTAATTCAATTCAAATATAAAATAAGAATTTTAATTTCAACTGCATTTCTTCTTCTTCTTCTTCTTCTTCTTCTTCTTCTTCTTCACTTCACGGGCTAGGGAAATTGCCTGTTCCGCCTCATAGTTGTTCTGTCCATCTTTTCACTGGCCTTCCTACATTCCTTTGAACCTCTTGGCTTGTAGCTGAATGCTGCTCTTGGTAATCTTGATACATTCATTCTTTCCACGTGTGTGAACCATTTCTCTCTATATTCTCTGATTTTCTCATCCAATGGATATATATTTAACTCTCTTCTTATATCTTCATTCCTTATCGGATCCAATCTTGTGCAGCCTTTTGTTCTTCTAAGGAAGTTCATTTCTGCGCTTTGTATTCTACTTTGCAATTTTTTGGTCATTACCCAAGTTTCGCTCCCATAAAGTAATGCAGGAACTGCAAATGTTTTATAAAACTTCAATCTAGTATCTATTCTTGTTTTATTCTTTAATGTTTTATGTATAGTTCCGCATATCATTTGAAATTTCGACAGTTTCATATGTATGTTTCTTTCAGTTTTTGTGTTTATAGTAAAATTACAACCCAAATAAATAAAATTTGTTACTTGTTCTTATATGATCGTTTCCCCAAAATGCCATTATTTTTGTTTTTCTTTTAATATTTTGATATTATATTCTTGGCATAACTGATTTAATTGAAGTAAAGAGTACTGCAAATTATTTTCATTTTTCTGAATAATAACCACATCATCAGCATACATTAAAACGTTTCAAATTTTAAAACGGTCCATTCTTATAACTATGTATCCAGACGACTAGATAGGGAAGTCTGGTTTTTAACTAGCTTGCTATCTAGTAAGAGGGGAATGGATTCGAACTAGCTCCAACGAGGGATACCTCAACGGCTTCAGAAGCGGATGAAGAAAATTGTTCTCAACGGTGAAGAAGGCGAAAGAGGAAACCTGCAAGCCAAGGGGTAGATGGGACTCCAAAGCTTTAGTAAGCAACCCCTCTAGGAGAAGGAAACTCCGAAATAAATCCCCGATACACTAGGAAGATGGTTGTGCGTCTGGGCTGGTAACCCGACCACGTAAAAAAATTCCAAACTCATCTCTCTCACAGTGTTCAGCCGGACGAATTTAACTGCATTTGTTAATGAATATAATTAAACACTGTTTAAAAAGCACAAAATGATAGTAATATGCAATAGGCACTGAGAAAAAAAGATGACAAATGCTTTTTATTTACTTACTTATTTACTCACTGGCAGTATCGAACCCGTAGGTTCATGGCCGCGCGGACATAAGCTCTCCATACATCCCTATCCTGAGCTAATGCTTTCCAATCATTCCCTGTATAATCTACTTCCCTCAAATCATAGTTAATGTTGTTCTCCCACCTCATTCTTGGTCTACCAACTGGGCGTTTTCCTTCTGGCTTTCCACAAGAAGTTTCCATGCACGTCTTTCATTCCCCATACGCGCAAGTCCTGCCCATCGCAGTCTATGAGACTTAACTGTTCTTATTATATCTGGCTTCCTATAAAGACCATATAGTTCATTGTTATGTAGTCTTCTCCATTCACCTGTCTGTTCATCTCTCTTTGGTCCAAAAATGTTCCTAAGAGCTTTATTCTCAAATACTCGTAATCTCCTTTCCTCCCTTAAAGTAAGAGTCCATGTTTCGCACCCATATAATATAACTGGTAGAATAATAGTTTTATAAATTTTCAGCTTAACGTTTTTTGAAAGGAGTTGGGACATCAAAAGTCTCTGCAATGCATAATAGCATGCATTTCCAGAATTGAGCCTATGTTTAATGTCTTTGTGCATCTCATTCCTATTTGTGATTATTGTTCCTAGGTATTTGAATTCAGCCACTTCCTCAAAATTTCCCTCATTTGTCATTAGCTGTCCATTTCCATTATATAATGAATTTCTACGTGTGACCATATATTTAGTTTTATTGATATTTACTTCCAGTCCGATTTTTATTTACTACTTTACATATTTTTTTTCTAATTCAAAATAATGTGAAAATTGAATTATGTGTTCGGTAAAAAAAGGTTCTTGGAAAATGTAAAATGAAAAGTTTCTTTCCACCTATAATAATGAATTCAATACATCTGCTACGAATAACCTGGAGAAATAAATTCAAATTACTATAACTAGAAGCATATTTTGCTAGAAGCATAACTGGGCTATACAAATGTATAAATATAGTCGATAGAAGGTAAAGTAGCAAAGAAAAAACGCCGAAATCTTGAAACAGGCTAAAAAAGGACCAATAAGCTAAGAAATATCGAAAAAGGAAAGAATTGACAAATAAAACCCACAATTTACTGGCCTACAATGACCCCGAGTATATTATGTTGGGCTACGTCTTCAGACATAAAATGAAAAGGATTCTTCTTCAACTTTCGAGCCCTAGTCATCAGCTTCTTCCTATTCTGGTTTGCCTTTATTCTTTTCTTCAAGTGTTGTTAATGAAAATTTGAGCTACCCGTTTCATTCCTTTATATGTTTGCATTATATAATTTGTTAGTTTAAGGAAGGAGAAAGATTACGAGTATTATAGAATATAGTTCTTAGGAAGATTTTTGGAACAAAGAGAGATGAATATACAGGTGAATGGAAAAGACTACATAACAGTAAGCTACATGATCTTTATAGGAAACCAGATATAATAACAGTTAAGTTTCGTAGACTGCGTTGGGCAGGACATGAGGCACGAATGGGGAATGAAGAGGTGCATAGAATCTTCTTGCAGTAATACCAGAGGGAAAACGCTCAGTTGGTAGACCAGGAATGAGGTGGGAGAATAACATCAATGAATTGAGGGAAATAGATTATACAGGGGATGATTGGAATACATTAGCTCAGGATAAGAATGTATGGAGAGCTTATGTCCGCGCGGCCATGAATTGGATAGTGCTAGTGAGTTAGTATAGAGAAGCAGACGGCTACGCAGTGCAAGCGGTTAGATGCTCGCCTCTCACCGCTGGGGTCCCGAGATCCAGTCTCAGTCACTCCATGTGGGTTTCGTGGTGGAAGAAACGGAGCTCGGGCTCGGCATTTCTCCCTTTTTCCCCTGCCATAATTTGTCATTTCACAATTTTTTCATACCCATCTCTTCCATTTAGTTCATCTGTTCCTGTGATGGTGCGTCAGGGGTGGTCGACCGGCACCCTTGTAGTTCACACACCTCTATTATTATAGGGGCTTCATCTCTTCTCATACCTCGACGCGATCCTGAGTTGAACACTAGTTGAAGATATTATATTAGAGAAGCGTGAAAATGTACCTACTTTTATTTATTCTGCATTTTTCTTAATTATGTTTCATTTGTTTTAAAAAATATCCTCTGAATACTGGATTATGAGCTGTTAATTTATGTTGATGATGTAGTACTATTGGGTGATTGCAAGAAAATACTAAAGGACAACACGTTCACACTATTAACACTAGGAAATTGGGACTGAAAATAAAACTAAATATATGGTCACACATAGAAATACATTATATAATGGAAATGGATAACTAATGACAAATGAGGGAAATTTTGATGAAGTGGCTGAATTCAAATACCTAGGAACAATAATCACAAATAGGAATGAGATGCACAAAGAAATTAAACATAGGCTCAATTCTGAAAATGCTTGCTATTATGCATTACAGATATTCTTGATGTCCTAACTCCTTTAAAAAAACGTTAAACTGAAAATATATAAAACTATTATTCTACCAGTTATGTTATATGGATGCGAAACATGGACTCTTACGTTAAAGGAGAAAAGAAGATTACGGGTATTTGAGAATAAAGTTCTTAGGAAAATTTTGTCCCGCGCCGTAGCCGAGCGGTTAAGGTAGGAAGCCTTGGCGCAGAGCTACGGGACTTGCGCTGGTTCGAGTCTCCATGGGGGAACGAATTTTCTCATGGTATTTCGGCCAGTATGGGACCGGTGCCCACCCAGCATCGTGAGGCAATTGGGTAGCTACAATAAGTAGCGGCTCCAGGTTGAGGAACCAGCGATAACGGCTGGGGGACTCGACATGCTAACCACATGTCACCCCTACACTGGCTGTTGATCATCTACCTCTGTGATTGACACATGTGGATGTGAAGGGCCAGCAGCCGGCTGGTAAAAGGGCAACCGCTGAAAAGTGGAAAGACTCTCAATCGGAAATCGGAGGAAAATTTTTGGACCAAGGAGAGATGAACAGACAGGTGAATGGAGAATACTACATAACAGTGAACTACATGGTCTTTATATGAAGCCAGATATAACAGGAAGATCAAGTCTCGTAGATTGCGATAAGCAGGACATGTGACACGAATTGGGAATGAAATATGTGCATGGAAGCTTTTTGTAGGAAAACCAGAGGGAAAACACCCAATTGATAGACCAAGAATGAGGTGGGAGAATATAATTGACCATGATATGAGGGAAGTAGATTATACAGGGAATGATTGGAATACATTAGCTCAGGATAGGAATATGTGGAGAGCTTATGTTCCATAGTGCCAGTGAGTTAGTTAGTTTATGAATATTGAATTACAAATGAATACTATAAAATAGTCTACAAAATGTTGCCTATGTTAATAAATATTCAAATTTGTAGAGAAAGAGTTATGAATTACATAAAGCCGCCTGGAGTGTAACCGAATATTCGTGAAACTGGCTTGTAGCATCGATCTGCTGCGGTTTTGTTCGTATTGGGGAACTGGTTCATGTTGCTAACAAGTTCTGCTCGCCACAGAAACTTACATAAACATCATCATTGTTATTATATAGCAACATCCTGTAGTCATCGCCTTCAAAACTAGTTTATATGTTCGGTTGTCCTACACACATTCACAAACAAACAACCGCATTCGCTTCCTCACTCTCAAACCTAGACTCTTTCACACACCTACTTTCTCACAAATAGGCTAACAAGAGAGAACATCCTACTCAATTCCGTGCGGTCTGAAGGAAGTAACCAAGCTCGATTTATTTACAATTATTTAATTAATTTATTATATATATCCATCCAAAGTAATTCTGCCCGAGGGCAGATCTTTCACTGCGATCATATAATTTTCATGCTATGCTTTGCAGCTTTACTAGGGAATTATAGGTGTGGTAGTTTCCCGTTGCTTTCCACACCGGTAAAATGATGATAATGATAAAGATGATGATGATGGCCGGATGATTTTTGGAAACCGTTGGACCTTAATCTTCCTGACATTTGTCTTACAGGTGAGGAAAAAACCCGAAAAAAAGCTCACCCAGGAGCCTGTTCCGACCGGGAATCGAACCGGGCCCGCTTACGTAACAAGGCAGCACGCTACCTCGAGACCACAGCGGAGGACACGCACACACACACACACACACACACATATATATATATATATATATATATATATATGCTTTAATGTCAATTTATAAATATGTTAGATTTTGTATAAAAGTAGACCAAGGGCACATCATAGAGAGCAGTGAAATCATTCGGGGAGTGAGACATGGTTGCATTTTATCACCAATGCTATTTAATCTATTCGTTGATGATATTGTAGACGTAATGCTAGAAGAAGAAATTGAGGCTCCGGAGATAAGAAATGTTAAAGTCCCAGTCCTGTAGCATCCAGATGATTTAATTATATGTTCCAAGACAATGAAGGGGCTGCAAAGAGGTCTTGACCGACTGGAAATATACTGTAGGAATTGGGGATTGACTGTAAATGTTAGTAAGACAAAAACAATGACTTTGAAAAATGGGATGGTTTATGGTAGAGCAGAGGAATGGAAATACAGAGACCAAGTACTTCGAAACGTGAAACATTTTAAATATCTTGTTATGACGTTGAAAATGAACGGAGAGTGGAAGAAACATATTGATATAGCATTATTTAAAGGGAGGGGACAACTTAAGAGTGTACTAGGTTTCTGGGTCAAGTGCCTGACATACCAGTCAGCACATTAGAAAAAACGTATGGAGCGATGGTCAGGCCAGTAATATACTATAGTAGTGAGATTTGGGGGTTTCAAAGAACGGAAATACTAAACAAGATATATACGCATTTTCAAAAATATATTACAGGATATAGTAAGGACGTTTCTAACTGTGGAATTTTATATGAATATGGGTCATTCCAGGATGACAAACTGCAAAATTCGTGTACTCAAGTACTGGTTGCGGCTAATCCAAGGTGAGCAAACAATGCTCAGAACAATTTGTTACGACCACCAAATTAGGAACACAAATGTGAAATTCTGGATAGACGAGGTTAGGAGAGAACTCCAAAAGATTGGGACGGGTCGGGTATGGGAAAAAGGGACTAAAAATCGCAAGAATGTGTGGAGAAAAATAAGGAGAAGGTACTTAGATATAAACCAACAAAATATTTTCGCCAAATGTACGGGAAAACGCTCACTGTTTTTACAAAGAGACCTAAATATGTTTGGGAAAAAGAATCTTATATACTCAACCTAGGATTTAAAGAGAGAAGAGAGATCAGGGCTTGCTTGGTTTAGGCTAGAGGCATGGAAATTTCTAAAAAGTAGCGACGATCACGATATGCGAATAGCCTATGTCCAATGTGCGGGAGCATTGAAGACGAGATACATATATTAGGAAAATGTAACGATTTAGAATATTGGAGGCGTCAGTTATTACCGAAAAGATTTCTAAATTCAAATCAAGAAAGATTGGCATGCTACGAGTTATTGGTAAATCCAGAAAATTGGATAAACTTGGGTAAATTTCTGGACAAAACGCGGAAAATAAGATCAGCACTCATACATTAATAAATACATGTTATCAAAATGCAATACCATTAATTCTTATTAATTCTACATAACTTAATTAATGTATAACGTTATTGTATTATTATGTAATTGTAATGTTATTGTGTTTGCTATATGTAATTGTAATATTATTTTCTTCTTGTTCTTCTTTATATTATTACCAAACATTACTTTATTGTAACGGACTGTCAACAGCACGTACGGCTTGCTGCCCGTGCGACCCATATTTGTAAGTATAATAAAGTCATATTACTACCACTACCATATATATATATATATATATATATATAATGTTTATCAAAGACAGAATACCAAAGAAGATCCTTAATTATTGGAAAGCGATTGGAAGAAGTGGAAGAGGCAGGCTTAGAGATCGCTGGATCGATGGAGGGAAAAGAAGTATGGAAGCTAGAGATTTGAGGGAAGAAAATGCTTTAGAAGGAACCTTTGGCGAGAAATCACTTTGGGTTGAAGGAGAAACACTGTATTGTGGAATATTCCTAAATATATACAGTATATATAATCAGTTTATTTATATATTTGACATTGTCTGATTCCTAATAGCCAATTTTGTCGGTCCATCCAATCTCCCGGTTTTAGATGTTTCTCCTTCATGTATGAATATATTCCCTGATTCCAGAAAGTTTTTGGTCTTCCTCTGCCTCGTCTTCCCTCAGGTTTGCATTCCAAAACACATTTTGGTAGCCGATCATCTTCCATTCTCTGGACATATATATATATATATATATAAAGGGCGTTTCAGAATAAGTATTACAGACTTCAAGGGGTTGTAGAGGGGACGTAGTAGATAATGTTTTATAAGGAACCCATGTCCGGAAACATACTATTCCGATGTAAAATAGGTTTCAAGATCGAAATACAATGGGATGATATTGTGTCTCTTGTGTTTCAGAATACGTATTACACACTTCTACGGGTTGTAGGCCTACTATAAGTGTGGTTTCACGTGGCAACCCTGTTGTTCGATCCACAAAGTGTACCTGCGATGCATTTTTTCATATTCACGCCCCCAAGATCTGGTGAGTGCTCAATAATTATTTATGCCGCCAGAATTGGTGCATCAAGATCCTCCTTCGACCCGAAAGGTTTAGTAAAACCCCTAGAAATCTGTAATACTTATTCTGAAACACCCAAGACATGAGATATCAGCCCATTGTGTTTGGATTTTCAAACTTATTTTATATCGAACTTGTACATTTCCGGACATGGTTTCCTTATCAAAACTATATCTACAAATTCCCCTCTATATATATTATATATATACAGATACTCCTCCAGGTTGGGGGGTTTATGCTGTGGGCCAGCTCCCCACAAATTAAACAAAACACAGAATGCTAAAAGACCAATAGAGAGAGACCAAAGTTAACATGGAAGGAAAACATGAGGATAGTAATGCAAGCAATAGGGCTAAGCATTGAAGATGCTCTAGTTCGTAGGCTTTGGAGGTTTGGAACGGGAAGACGGCAGCAGATGTAAAAACCCGAATACATATATATTAGGCCTACTTAATATTATTATTTACTGTAATACTTATTCTGAATATATATATATATATATATATATATATATATATGTGTGTGTGTGTGTGTGTGTGTGTGTGTGTGTGTGTGTGTGTGTGTGTATGTATGTGTGTGTGTGTGTTTGTATGTAGATATATATTGTAATTTTTTCGGATATGAATATGATTAAGAAATGTTTCTTGGGTTTTCTGCGTCATATATTCAAGCTTGGCCTCTGGCCTCTGATTCCGACTTTTCAACATGATTCAACATGTCATTATCACTGGATGGAATCTGATCATGAATGATCATTCCTTGATAATGGCGTGTGGGATCATGTCCAAACGTTGGAGTTCTAACATTTCATACACAGTCTTCGGTTTCTTAAATCAGTTTGTGGTATGGATACGATTAAAATTGAAAATTACAAAAAGAATGTGACATCACGAACCGAAAATGTTTTAATTTTTAAGAGGGCGTGTAGAACTGAATTAAGGACTAATAATTATTCAATTTGAGAGATAATTAATTGTTTAGTATGACTATTATTGTAATATTTTGTATTTATATGTAACATACGTTTGTCCTGGTGAGTGGAAGAGAAGGCCACATGGCCTTTACTCCACCAGGCTAAATAAATCTATTCTAAATAAATCTATTCTATTCTAATACATAGACCACGCAAGGAATGTAGAGTATCAGTATTTTTTCGTGATTACTAATAACGTAAACCCACCAAGGTGGGAAAGGTGATGGGGAGGAGTAACAATCTCGTAAAAAATCAGGAGTCAGTAGGCCCAGCTGATAGTACTCTGTGAGGGCCCTTTCCGGGATTACAGGTACTGCTGACAGTTAGGCGTTGGTTCGTCAGGAGCTAACTAACTCGCTGGCACTATCGAACCAGTAGGTCCATGGCTGCGCGGACATAATCTCTCCATACATCCCTATCCTGAGCTAATGTTTTCCAATCATTCCCTGTACAATCTACTTCCCTCAAATCATAGTTAATGTTATTCTACCACCTCATTTTTGGTCCACCAACTGGAAGTTTTCCCTCTGTTTTTCCTACAAGAAGCTTCCATGCACGTCTTTCATTCCCCAATCGTGCCACGTGTCCTGCTCATTGTAGTCTACGATACTTAACTGTTCTGTCTTCTTATAAAGATAATTTATTTCACTGTTATTTAGTCATCTCCATTCACCTGCCTGTTCATCTATCTTTGGTCCAAAACATTTCCTAAGAACTTTATTCTCAAATACTCGTAATCTCCTTTCCTCCCTTAAAGTAAGGGTCCGTGTTTCGCATCCATATAATATAACTGGGAAAATAGCAGTTTTATATAGGCCCTATTTTCAGTTTAACGTTTTTTGAAAGGAGTTGGAACGTCAAGAGATCCTGTAAAACATAATTGCATTCTTTTTGTCAAGGGTTAAAGGAGGATAATGTTAAAAGTAACACAAAATAGAAAAAATCTAAATGTGTATACGAGAGGTTTAGCACTGTATAAAATGAGGTACAGAAAAGAAAATAATAATTAAAGAAAAGTAAGAATGAATGATAGAGAAAAAGAGAGAGAGAGAGAGAGAGAGAGAGAGAGAGAGAGAGAGAGAGAAATGAGAGAGGTAGAATGGAAAAATGGGTCATATGAAAAAAATACTAATGTCCCAAAAAAATGAATTTCTACTGTTATTTCTGTGAATACTGTATTGGGAAAAAAGAGAAATAACGGGCACATGGATTGTATTGAACAGTATATCAAAACGTTGAATGTGTTCACAGGCATTTACAGAGGACGGGGCGCAAGTTATAGGCAGCTTGAAAGAAGTGCACTGGGGAAAAGCGGCCGGAAGTACAAGCTTTGGCTTTAAAGAAAATCTGGAATGATTCCATGAGCGAAAGAACGACCCAAGTGTTACAGTTTGTATGCAATGCAGTGTATGTACTTTTCTCGATATTCATTTGTGCTTTAAAAACGAGACAGTACTATTCATAAAAAAGAAGAGTCGGAGAGATAACATGTTTTAATTTTAAAACCAATCAAACAGTTTAATGAAATTTTGTGTACTATAACTCGTAGGTAATTGGATTTTACATCTACAGTGCGTTCTACCTTATACGTTTCATAAAACAGGAGAATTTAATTGCTTTTGTTTAAGAAACACATTACGTAATGGTGAGAACTAGCCTCTTTGGTCATTCATTCTTAATTATCAGACTCCGAGGAAATAGTACTAAAATGATGTTTAAACCATACAAGAATTGTGCAACTTAACTGCATACTGAAACATACGAGTAAGCAATTACGTCATGACCAGAGAGGGGAATCTATTCCACAATGTTATTGTGTTATTTGTACTGGTATTCCACTGGCTTTTTTTTTCCAAATGATCCCGATCATCATCTAATTAATTAACTAACCCACTGGCTCTATCGACCCCTTAGGTTCATGGACGAGCGGACATAAGCTCTCCATACATCCCCATCCCGAATTAATGTTTTCCAGTCATCCCTGTATAATCTACCTCATATCATGGATAATGCTATTCTCCCACCTTATTCTTGGTCTACCAACTCGGCGTTTCCTTCTGGTTTTCCTGCAAGAAGCTTTCATGCACCTCTTCCATGCTCATACATGCCACATGTCCTGTCCATCATAGTCTATGACTCCGTACATCATCTGGCTTCATTGTTATCATTAACATATTCATTAAGTTTAGGATTAAGGCCTCTCCTGGCGCATCGTTATCATCTATCATTTATCATCGGGGCAGCGTAACTTCACCCTCCAGGCGCCCCAACCTCAGAAGTGGATTACAACAACACCATGCCAGGAGAGAATACCAAAATATCGAAAATGGCAACGTGGTGGCAATAAATAAAAACATAATAAAACAAATAAATTAGATAGATAGATCCAATTTAATCATTGTTTCGATCCAAATTTTGAAATTTTACATATTTGTGATAAGGGTAAGAAGTTAGATCTTTTGGAGGCTGTAGAAATTAATAAGTTTAAAAGTAGTAAAAAACTGTTAAATTCTCAACTTGATTTGAATGAATCCCCTTTGTTAAATTAAAAAATTTAAATAAATATTGTTGTATTGTTGCTTAGATCAGTTGGAACACAATTCATAATTTAACATGTCTGAAGAAGGTACAGTGTACCGAAACAGCTGTCACTGAATTATATAATAAATATGAAAATCAAATAAAACTACGTTTTATTTTTATTTAATTAATTAGATATAACCCTTTAATCACTGTGTTAGCCGTCTCGGTAGACGCGCGGCTGTCCGGACTCGAATCCCAGGTTCGAATTTTTATATGCAAAGGACGTGAAAAAGCTCCTTATTGACGGTTCCCTTATTCGCGGGTTAAAAAATTGCGATACAGTTCCTATATTCACGGGTAAAACTTTCTTTATTTGCAGATTCATTCGGTATATGAGAACATATCGGCAACGATTTTTTACTTCAGGTACGTGTCAAGATGGCTTATACAAAGAGCGATTCAAACCAAATGGACAAACTAATATCAAATTAAAACAAACCATATTGTCACTAAGCCTAAAGTTCGTTGTTAAAAGCCACCGGTATGAGATGTCCATTGATAAATGCCGCTCTCACCACAATCGGTGTTTTATTGTTTCAACTTGTCATTCGTTGCAATAATTTGATTTGGATAACACGTGAATCTTCTCCTTTGTTAACAATTTATAATGTCGAGTAATAGGAAATAAAATTAGTTCCGAAGAGCAAAAAAGTAGTGTTACCGCTTAAAGTAAAAATATAAATGCTTGACCGTTTATGTGTTGGCGGATGGTTTTAATCTATATCACGCTCTTTCAATGTTAATTAATCAACTGTATGATTCATAAAGAAATCCGAAGACAAAAGAGGGAATTCTATCGCTGAATTCACAGCTGAATATCAATCTGCATTGAAAGATCTTTTAAAAAGCGGCAAAACAGGTAAAATATTACTAAGTTCTTTAAGCCCTTGCCTAAGCCTGACAGCAATAATTAATAGAAATTGTTCAAAATCTCTCATTAATTGATTTTATTTTGATAATTTTTATTTTATTTTATAACCTCGGAACGTATCCCCTATATACTCATACAAATTACCATTCCATATTCACAGTTTCTGTATTCGCGGCATATTTACGGAACACATCCCCCGCGAATAAGGAGCTTTTACTGTATCTTCTTTGTTGCACCCACTGGAATCATTGTTACGAAAGTGCAAAACAAAAGTTTAAATTATTTATAAATTTCTCATAACGTGTTTTGAAATTTAAGTAATGAGTTATGACTTGTTTCTTAACAATAAGAAGTGACTATAGAAGTTGAAATTGTATTTATGTTTTTGTTTTCTTACTGTGTTGCTAGGGGAGCTGTGGACCATTTTCTAGAGATTAGAAGAAATGGAAGGAACAAACACAATTTGCAAAGTAATATAACAGGAAATCGATAACTGCTCTGTAATGGCTTTCAAAACTTCTCCCCTCAAATAAAAACCATATTATCTTCTTGTCTTTTCTAATGCAACACAGGATTAAGTCTTATTTAAAAATACACAATTATTATATATCCATTTATGAGGACACCATAGGCGTACTAGTACACTGTATCCAAAACTTAACCTATATAGTTTTCTCTAAGGTAAGTTAGTTATAAACTAGAACCTGTATTTGCGGGGCTAGTGGTTATGCTCCTTGACTCTGGTTCCGAGGGTCGCGGGTTCAAACCCGGCCGGTGTCGATGGATTTTTTTAGGACGGAAAAATCCAAGGAACAAGTCCTCCGGGAGGGATTTTAAGCCGTGGGTCCCGAGTCTGAATATTTTCAGGCTCGTAAAAAGTCCTTAAGCCTGAATGAAAAGGCCTCTAAGTAAAATTTACCTAATTTTTCCCGTCCTAGTACTACCTTGGTTTCCTAGATGTCAGTAAGAGGCGGAACGCTGACCACGGACCACTCGAAATGACATCTATACGAAAACAAGTGTAACTAAATTAGTATGGTTCAATTCTTCCCTGTAGGGGGAGAGCGCCTAAATATCTGTAAAGGGAAAACATAGGCTTACAATACAATACATTTTAAAAAATTGAATTACTTGGTGTGACATCAAACGCTAAAAAACATTAAACTGAAAATATATAAAACTGTTATTCTTCCAGTTATACTTATATGAATGTGAAACATGGACTCTTACTCTAAAGGAGGAAAGAAGATTACGAGTATTTGAGAATGAAGTTCTTAGGAAAATGTTTAGGCCAAAAACAAATGAACAGACAGGTGAATGGAGAAAACTACATAATAAAGAGCTACATGGTATGTATAGGAAGCCAGATATAATATGAAAAATTGGTTAAGGGATAGTGACGTGCATTTTATTACCTCTCCTATCAAAATCTCATCCTCAACCTGCTCGTGGTGCAACCTGCTATTACAAATGAGGCTCTGAGGACCGAGTACTGGCGGTATAACCACATCACCCTAATGTAGAGGAAATGTTACATTAGTGGGAACCCTACAAAAATACCCCTCTGGGCCAGCAACCCATTGGGCGAAAAAAATTACATTTATTTTCAAGTCTCAAACCAAGCCTCGGATTAATCAGATAGATCAACCTGTTCACGACCTTTGTGAGAATAAGGATACGACATGGAAGAAGGAAAATATTTTAAAATTTGCAACCTGGAATGTACAGGGAATTTCCCATAAAGAGGACCAATTATACGACATTCTGGCAAAGAAGGGAATTGCATGTGCGGCAATTTCTGAAACCAAAGGAAATTAAATGGTTCAAAAGATGGTAGTGAAGCATGGACAATACGAAGAAGAGATGAAAGCCGAATAACAGCAAATGAGATGCGATTTATGCGCCGTACAACAGGCTACACAAAGTGGGACCATAAAAGAAATGAGGAAATGATGGAAGAGTTGGATGTAGAACCCATTCTTCACCATATACAAAACCACCAGAACAACTGGAAAGCCCACCTTCAACGAATGCCGTCTCATAGTATTCCAAAAGCCATACTTCGCTACTGCCCCCAAGGCAAAATATCGCTGGGACGTCGAAGAAAGCGCTGGATGGAAAATTCCGCTTTGAAGCCCTAACAGGCTACACGGCCTAATACTTGCATAGATGATGATGATGATGATGATGATGATGACGACGATGATGAGTCTCGTAGATTGCAATGGGCAGGACATGTGGCATGAATGGGGAATGAAAGATATGCATTGAAGCTTCTTGTAGTTCAACAGAAGGAAAACGCCCAGTTGATATACCAAGAATGAGGTGGAAGAATAACACCCGGGATTTAAGGGAAGTGTAAATTATACAGGGGATGTATGCAGAGCTTATGTCCGCGGGGTCATGAGCCTAAGGGTTGATAGATCCAGTGAGTTACATATATACATATATACATGGCTAAAAACTAAAAGAAGAATATGAAAAATGGGGACTTTATATAAACATTGAGAAAACTATATACCTGTGTATAGGAGAAGAAATGGAAAATATAAATTTCAACAATGGAGAAGAACTAAAACCTAGTATTGAATGCACTTATTTAGGAACAAAATTAGACCATTCAGGCGATAACACAGTAGAAATTAAAAATAGAATCCCACAAAGAAAACAAGCAATAAATCCTTTAAACTCTGTTTGGTGGAGCAAAAGTATTACAAAAAATATAAAATTACAAATATATCAAACCATAATTCAGAGAATTTTAACATATGGTGCTGAAGTCTGGCAAATTCCTACCAGAGAAATGAAAAGAATTTTAAGTACAAAAATGGATGTTTTAAGAAGATCAGCTGGAAAATCTAGAATGGATAGAATACGAAATAAAGAAATAAGGGAAATTATGGTTGTACAAGATGAGTCGGACATCATAGACATTATAGAAAAGAAAATATTACATTGGTATGGCCATGTCAAAAGAATGCCAGAGCAAAGATTGCCACAAATTGTTATGGAATGGATCCCAATAGAAAGGAGGAAGAGAGGAAGACCGAAGAAAACTTGGATAGAAGGGGTACAAGCAGCTATGAATATCAGAGGAATGGAGGAAGATCAATGGATGGACAGAGAGGAATTGTGTTTGGTTTCCGGATGACGGCGGCAGCTGCCATGATACCGGATGATGATATATATATATATATATATATATATATATATATATATGCCTCCACATTTCTCGTGTCTAGTAAATAGGGTTGTTGAAAATTTTATAAAAAAATGAATGATGTGTACGACCATAATAGTTACGTATATTTTTCCGAATATTTTAGGAAAGTGTAAATGCACTATCTAATATTACCTATATAAAACCATCGATTATCACAGTCTACAGTAAAGTTATGATATAAAATTGCGAATTTAATTTTGTAACCACAAACCAAGCATCTTGAGACACAATTTATCTCTCTCTCTCTCTCTCTCTCTCTCTCTCTCTCTCTCTCTCTCTCGCTATATATATATATATATATATATATATATATATAATTCTTCTGTATGTATGTCACTTAACTTCTCCTTAACTACTGGACCGGTTTTGATGAACTTTTTATGCGAATCTGATTGGGTCCCTCGATGGTTTAGATTCAAAATTGGACCTTCTAAAACATTGGGTATAGGAATCCACCTGAAGTGAAAATTTATAATCGCTTTAGGAGTCACATTTGTCAATGTTCCACAACGAAACACAGTATATCGCATTAAAATACACCGACGTAAATATTATCAAAAATGATTGAAATCCGACAATTAGAAGTGGAGGTTTACTTGAAATCCGAAATTAAAAACTGCCTAAACGACTGAACACATATTGACGGATTTTTTTCTAAAGCCATTAGGTGTAGGAGTTCACTTGAATTGAAAATTTAAAAATCGCTCTAGCGGTCACAATTTTCGATGTTTCACAACGAAACTGAGTATATCGCATTAAAATAAACCGATCTAGGTATTACCAAAAATTGATAGAAATCCGATAATCAGAAGTGGAGGTTTACCTGAAAACCGAAATTAAGATTTTTTAAGATTTAAGATTTTAAGATTTAAGATTTAAGATTTTAAGATTTTTTAAGATTTTAAGATTTAGGATTTAAGATTTATTTAGCCTGGTGGAGTTAAGGCCATGTGGCCTTCTCTTCCACTCACCAGGACAAACATATATTACATAAGAATATAACAATCTTAATTAACTCTAATATTAAACACTAAGTAAAAATTTGATCAAAAGATAATATCTAATATACGTATTACGATCTATAATACAACCAGTTAATATTAGTTAAAATTAAGACTAAAACTAATAATAAAATGTATACAAGCAAGACATATTAAATTGTCCCTGTCTAGTGTATATAAAAAACAGGAAAATAATGAGATATAGAAAACTAATTTTACGATTATACAATATTTAAAACAAAACAAATAAAAATATTTGTTATTCTTAATATTATTTACATAAATAATTAAATATATTAATATTGCTAAAATAATACTATCAGTGAGGTGTATAAGTTAGTTTGTTATTAAATAATTCTTTAGTTTGTTTTTGAAGGATGTTATAGTTTGACAGTCTCTGACATAGGGTGGAAGGGAATTCCATGTTTTGGTAAGTGACACCGTAAAGATAATGAATAATATACAGTGTGATGAGGCGGGATATAAAGGACAATGTGCTGATGGGATCGAGTGTCAAGATTATGTGTGTCGGATAGACTGATGAAGCGGCGTGATAAATAATTAGGCGATGATGTGTGAAGTATTTTATAGAGAAGGGATAGGGAATGGACAGTTCTACGATCTCTTAGACGAAGCCACGATAATTGTTCCAGGGACGGTGTAACATGGTCAAATTTGCGAATACCACAAATAAAACGTGCGCAAGAATTATGAACACGTTGAAGTCTTTGAGTGGAAATAATATTTAAGTCTGTAAAAAGAGTGTCACAATAATCAAAATGGGGCATTGCAAGTGTTTCTACTAACATTTTCCTAAGGGCGAATGGCAAACAATTTCGTACACGATTTAATGAATGTATTATTGAGAAGACTGTTTTGCATGTATGGTTTATTTGTGTATTCCAATTTAAGTATTTGTCAATAAATACTCCTAGAATTTTTACTGTCTCACTATAAGGGATTTGAACTCCGTTTAGTGACACATGCGAAACTGTGTTTAGGTTAATTGTAGATAATAGTCTCTGATGACCCATAATGATTGATTGTGACTTTTTAGGATTTAATTGCAGTCCATATTTAACTGTCCAAGTCATTAGTGAGTCAAGATCCTCGTTAATTTTGGCAACAGCGTCATTTAGTGAATATTTGTCTGTGTGGATGTAGATTTGCATGTCGTCTGCAAATAAATTATGTTTGCAATGCTTTAGGGAGTTAGATATGTCATTTATGTAGATTGAAAAAAGCAAAGGTCCAAGTACCGAACCCTGTGGAACCCCAGCTTTACGGAAGGACCAAGAAGAACATAATATATGATTTCCTATAACAGATTGCTGGCGCTCATGAAGGTAGGAATTGAACCATTTCGTGGCACTATCAGAGAGTAAGAGGTTTTTAAGTTTATGCAACAATAAGTCCAAGTCTACCGTGTCGAATGCTTTACTAAAGTCCAGTAATGTAAGAATGGTAAGTTTTCGATTATCAGCAGCTTCGCGTATGTCTTCGCAAATATTTAGTAGAGCAGTATTTGTATTGTGTCCTGTCCTGAAGCCTGACTGAAATTGATCTAGAAGGTTGTAATCATTTAGGTATTCAGTCAGTGTTTATGGACTAATCGTTCCAGAGCTTTTGAAAGAGTAGGTAAAATGCTAATGGGTCGAAAGTCGTTCGGGGTTGAGGGCGTTTTAACTGTAGGCAGTGGACGTACGAGGGCTTGTTTCCACAATGAGGGATATGTAGAAGTTTGTAGTGAGGAGTTAAAAATATGAGTTATAGTGGGTAGTATAGCTTCGATTATTTTATTCAGTAAAGTAATATTTATACGGTCAGTTCCTTCTGCTTTGGTTTTTATTCGCATTATGGCTTTCTTTACGTCGTAGTCTGTAACATATGAGAAGTGGAAATGTTCTCTGTCGGGTTGATTTGTCAGTGATAATTCATTTATTGTTTGTTCTTTATCCTTGGAGTAGTAGTTATACCTGTGAAGTGATTATTGAGTGTGTCCAGGGAAACAGGTAATTTGTCTACCTGTGTGTCTTTTCTCCCAATTCCCATTCTATTCAAGTTTTTCCAGATTTCTGAAGTATTGGCATTTGTTAGGTTGTATAAATGCCTAAGTTTGGCGTTTCTTATAGCTTGATTTGTCTTGTTACGTAACTGTTTATATTGAGTGAGACTTGTGTCTCTTTTGTTGAGTCTATATTTCTTATGTGCTGCGTCTCTATCAGTCATCAAGTTACGAATTGAAAGAGTCATCTAGGGTGCAGGGCGTCGTTTCACGAGTTTAGTTTTTAGTGGGGCATGTCTGTTGTATAATTGTAGTATAAAGTCATTTAGTGTCTCAACTTTTTCATCTACAGAATGCAGCGTCCATAATGAATGCCACGGCATCTGCATAGCTTCTTCAATTAGGGTTGCATTGTCTATATGTTTTAAGTCTCTATACGTAATAGTCTTTCTAGTCGGTTTAGGGCACTGCAGTGAATATGCTAAGAATATAATATCATGTGCTGATATTCCCGGGGCTGGCAGTTGCCCGTGAGTAAGTACTCTGTCTGGATTATTAGTTGCAATTAAAACTGGCTAAACGATTAGGTTGGTTTTGATGAATTTTTTTTTGTGCTTGAGTGGGTCCCTGAATTGTTTAGATTCACAACTGGATTCGGCAGATGGCACTGCGATCGGATTATAGGATTTTTTATGTCAGATGTATAGTCATCTGCACTATTGACATTTTCCATTCATCATGCAGCTTCTGCAACCAAAACAGATGGCAGTGAGAAGTTTTCTTGCGAATTCATTAATTAATGATTTTTATGGCAAAAATGTAACATAATTTTATCGTCCGGCCTTGACACGAGAATTGAACGTTCTGGCAAGACAATGTCTGCCGGGTGTGCTAGTATCTATAATTATTGTCATCTTCATGGTAGGCCCTCGGCCTGTTCCGCTCTCTCAGAATTCATCTTCTCATCGTCTTCTAGGATGTCCCACAGCTCTATAGCCTTGAGGCTGGTACAACAGTGCTTGTTTTGTTAGCCTAGAAAAGTCCATTCCTAAAAATATGCTCATGTCATTTTTATTTATAGCTTTATATTTTTTTCATTTAGATTAAAATGTTGAGTTCTTGCCTAATTGTTTCACTAGGAATATGGCCTCTTAGAGTATATCCTGCAACATATTTGAGGAACTTCATCTCTGATGTTTCTAGTAATCTTCTGTCTGATCTATTAATGGCCCAATTCTCTGATCCATATGTCACAATGGGATCTGCCATTACCTTATAAAACTTTGGCATTGTTTCTTATGTTGTTTTTGTTTGTAGTGTTCTTTTAATAGTCCCCACATATTTTCAAATTTATAATTTAGTATCTATAATGAATGTATCAATAATCGCACAGTGAGTGTTATTTTTTGGGAACATGCTGTAGCTACAAGAAGCATTTGCTACCCAACATGTGCCGTTGTTCCAGTATGCAATAAGTTGGAGGAGTAGAGTGCAGTTCTTTGATGTACAGTGACGTCACGAGGGCAGAAATACTCTGCTGGGATTTTATACAAATTCTAACCTTTACATGCAGAAACGTTAGATGTCTGACTTCACTTGCGCACTTTGTATACAACCGTTGTCCTCGTCTCCACTGGAGAATATTTTATGTTAGTATTTGGTAAAAGGGTCTAATTTATCAAAGGTAATGCTGTACATTATACTGGTCAAGCATTACAGCGTGTAGTATGATACTGTTTATATGTACTTTTACTATTATCCTTACCATTTTGATTATTGTGATACTCTTTTTACTGACCTAAATACTGTTCTTACTCAAAGATTCAACGTGTTCTTAATTTTTGCATACGTTTTGTTTGTGGTATTCGGAGATTTCATCAGGTTACACCATTCCTGGAACAATTGCCATGGCTTCGTCTACAAGATCGTAGAACCATCCATTCCCTACTTCTTCTCTATAAAATATTACACACATCATTATCTTATTATTCATCACACCGCTTCACTAGACTCTCTGATACACATACATTAGATATCCAATCCCATCAGCATATTGTCCTTTATATCCCTCCTCATCACACTACCTATTGCTCGAAATCTTTTACAGTTTCTCTTGCTAGAACATGGAATTTCTTCCACCCTGTGTCAGAGACTGCTAAACTTTACCATTTTCCAGAAACAAATTGAAAACTTATTTTTTTAACTATTAATAATTTGATTTTATATTATTTAATAAAATTAGTATTAAGATTTGTCAATATATTTACCTAATGTCTTATATATAAGCGATAGATTAATTCATTAGAGTTTATTATTTTCTTTGTATATATTTTTCTTTTCTTTTTATGTATAGTAAATTGGACCTGTTCTTCTTTTAAGTAAACGTTATTTCATTAGTTTAATTTTAATTGTATTTAATTTTATTATATTATTATATATTATTTTATTGTTGTTCAGTTTGATAGATAATTGATTGTTTAGTACGTACTGTTATTGTATTTTTGTTGTATTTAAATGTAACATATATTTGCCCTGGTGGGCAGGAGAGAAGGCCACACACACGGCCTTAACTCCACCAAGATAAATAAATATATTCTATTCTATGCTAAATGAAGCTTCATTTTGCTGATATTATTGTTGCTGTCTAATGTGCAGCAACTAACAATCAAGTCATTAGCAGTCTTACTCTCCAATAGTTTGAGGTCTTAAAATCTTCATGTTTGACAGCGCATACAGTTGTTCAGATGACCTTCGTTCATTTCTTCATCAGGGTGATTGCATAAGATGCATTTTGGTGATGGCAGAAAATTGATTTTGTAAAGGTGTTTTGGCAGACAGTCGTGGGCCGATGTCATTCTAAAAATGTGCTACTTCTGTTTTTATTGGTATGTCTGATATATCAATATTTTTTATTAGGAATTCCCATTTTTTGTTTCTGGCTACTGTTTGAAGTATATTGTCATTCATAATTTTGGATTTTAACTTAATATGGCGTTTCACTGAGGAGTAAGGTGTTGGCAATTGTTCAATGCGAAATCCTTTTCGGGCGAGGAAATTTACTGTTTCTTTACAGACAATTCCACAATGAGAGGGTAGCTATTGGAGGGCAACTTATTTACCACAGTTTCGCATGTCAGTAATAATGTCATAGCATTCTTTGCAGTCAAAACTTTCTGGCCAGTAAATTTCCCGTATAGTTGCTTTGGAGTCACAGAGGAACACTAATTTGGCAAACATGGCGTTTAGTGTTAATAGGTTTAGGAGAGAGATTTTTATAGCTGACACTGTATCGTCAGAGATGATTTCTATGGTGATCTGAGATTCAAATCGTAGCATCAGTCCTTACTGACATTGTACACTCTTCTAGTTTTAAGTGAAACGCAGAGTAAGATTTTCATTCAGTTAATATATTAACATTTAAGAGAATTCGGTATACCCTGTATTAGAGTTGTAAACATTACTCACTTGGTGTGATAAGATCCTCCTATTCCACCCTAATTCCGATAAGCTAACAAGGTAAGAATCATTGCTACTAAGTTGTATTGCTTTGTTATGAGTGCACCTACAAGCGTGTGTATTAGGAAAACAACCAGTGACTGCAACTGAATAAATTGTAAGACGTTTATAAAATAAATATATACACAGGATGTAAAACAATCCGTATACAAACTTGTAGAGTTGCCTTAGGATTCACATACTCCCAGACATGTCTAATGTGGCTGTTGCATAAATAATTACTGTGTTTATCCAGGGACGTGGACACTACTAACAGTATTGATAACCTTCCTACATCAACCAATACCAACATGCTGCATACGAAGCAGTCAAAACTACAGTAAACGGTGGCCTAAAGAAAGTCCAGCGTCAAACCCTTGAAGATCCCTAGCGGGGAAATGGGGAATCTTTCAACTTTTTTTTCACATAAAAAAAAGAGTTTTGTTTCACCTCCCCTACAAGCTCTCAAAGTTTGTATACGGATTTTTTACACTTTATATATATATATATATATATATATATATATATATGTCCACCGCTGTGGTCTCGAGGTAGCATGCTGCCTTGTCACGCAGCGGGCCCGGGTTCGATCCCCGGTCGGGGCAGTTTTTCTGGGTGAGGTTTTTATTGAGGTTTTTCCTCACCTGTAAGACAAATGTCAGGAAAACTTTAAGATCCAAACGGTCCCTGAAATCATATAGCCATCATCATCATCCTTATCATTATCATCGTCATCATCCTTCACCGGTGTGGAAAGCAACGGGAAGCTACCACACCTACAATTCCCTAGTAAAGCTGCAAGCATAGCATGAATATGCTATGATTGCAGTGAAGGACCTGTCTTCGGGCAGAATTACTATGGATGGATGGATATATATATATATATATATATATATATATATATATGATCTGAAAATAAAAATGAATGCTTGAGTCGGGATTTGAACTCGAGTCTCTAAAGTCTGTACCTTTAGCGCTCTAACCAACTGAGCTACCCAAGAAATCCAAGACAAACATACAATTTTCTTATACATGTAGTATTCTCAATTTACACAAGAGGTAGCGGAAATTTGTTCCGACTGACATCTAGCGGCTAACATAACAGTTAAGCAATTTTTTTTTGTATGTTTGTCTTGGAATTCTTGGGTAGCTCAGTTGGTTAGAGCGCTAAAGGTACAGACTTTAGAGACTCGAGTTCAAACCCCGACTCAAGCATTCATTTTTCTTTTCAGATCATATTTGCCTTCATTGCCAAATGTCAAAAATATATTTATAATATCTATATATACAAGCGTTACTGCTATAAAGTAAATGTTATCTTTAAAAATTTGCTTAACTGTTATGTTAGCCGCTAGATGTCAGTCGGAACAAATTTCCGCTACCTCTTGTGTAAATTGAGAATACTACATCTATAAGAAAATTGTATGTTTGTCTTGGAATTCTTGGGTAGCTCAGTTGGTTAGAGCGCTAAAGGTACAGACTTTAGAGACTCGAGTTCAAATCCCGACTCAAGCATTCATTTTTCTTTACAGATCATATTTGCCTTCATTGCCAAATGTCAAAAATATATTTATAATATCTATATCTATATATATATATATATATATATATATTTGTGTTACTTCGTTATAATGCCCGTGCATGCGGGTGTGTGGAAAACATCCAGTGATGGTTTGGATTTCAAATGAATCGAAAAATCAGATCTTCAACAATGAATGAGAATATACTGTATGTATACATATATATATATATATATATATATATATATATATATATATATATACAGGTAGTTGCAAAAAATCGACAACGGAGGTAGTATACTGAGATATGTTGATCATTTTTAATAAGGTGTCAATGTCCGTAAATGATGCGTTTTCACACTATGACTAGTTAACTATGTCTTAGGATCAATGTCAGTTCGAAGGATTTGAAGGCTCATTACTTGACAACACCTCACATGGTGTTCGTGGCTTCGAAACGGAATGTGGCTGCAACAAGACGGAGATCCAGCTCACTTCGATACCAATGTGAGGAGACATTTGGTACCAGGTATCCAGGTCGATGAATTAATAGACGGGACCAGTCCCATGGCCTTCGAGATCATGTGATCTTAACTCTCTCGACTACTTTTTGTGGGGCGACATGAAACAGTATGTTTATTGGACTCCAGTAGAGTCACGTATGGATTTTATAGCCCGAATCCACGCTGCTGCAAAAATAATTCAAACGATGCCAGGCATATTTGAACGTGTGCGCCAATCACTACTCCGCCTATGTACGCTCTGCAACGGGATGGGAGTGGGTTATTTTTAAAAGTTGATGTAACTGTGAATGTACGAGTATTGTCAAGTATTGAGTCTAGAAATTCAACTAACGGAACTCTTGAAAAGTTAGCTACCGATACTGTGAAAACGCATCATTTCCGGACATTGGTGCCTTATTAATCATGATCTACAATCTCAATGTACCATCTCACCTCCGTTGTCGGTGTTTCTTTTTTTGCAATACCCTGCATATATATATATATATATATATATATATATATGCAAAAAACACCGACAACGGAGGTGAGATGGTACATTTATATATATATATGCAGGGTGTTGCAAAAAAAATCGACAACGGAGGTGAGATGGTACATTGAGATTATGTAGATCATATTTAATAAGGCACCAATGTCCGGAAATGATGCGTTTTCACAGTATCAACTTTTCAAGAGTTCCGTTAGTTTATATATATATATATATATATATATATACTTGGTTTCAAATCCATCACCGGTTGTCTTACGCAACACACCTGCAAACACGTGCACTCGCAACGAAGCAACCCAACTGAGGAACAGTCTTACCTTGAGGACTGTGTGGAATAAAGGTACCTGTAGCCAATTAATTGGAGAATAATATATTATTTTTGGAATGGTAATAAAATAAACTTTCCATAAGAAATAGTATATTACGATGCGAGGTTGGGAAGTATTTTTACAGAATCGAGGAAAAAGTTTAAAAACCGAGCAATATGGAGGTTTTTAATTTCCGAGATTCTGTAAAACTTCACAAATGTATGTTGTAAATTATTTTTTGCGCGATGGTGTTGTTCACAAAATAATGAATAATAGTAAAATAATAACATGTTTGTGTTCATTATAAACAATTGACTAACGTTAACAGAGTGGGCAATGCTTATTAGTTGAAACTATAAGAGGCCATAGGACCAATTAGTGACAAAATGGCGTCAAGTACGTATTTATTGTTTTATATTGTTTCAATTTAAGTTCAGTTCATTTAAGATACAGTATTTTTTGGTATAATGTATATCAACACTACATTTAGGATTTTTTTGTATATACATTGTATGTAGTATACATAGGGGTGGTGGTTTTACTTCCCACACGTGTTTTGTAATATGTAATATTACAGTATACTTATTTCATTACAGTATAGTTATTTAGGTTGGCAACCCCAAAATGTAGGAAGTTGAACTTTCAATCTTGTCGCCATTCATGTAAATACGACAAATGCACTATTGAGCAAAAACAAGATATATGCATTACTTTTTGAAAGATTTACTAATTACATAAAATATATACCATAAATACGGGAGACATATACAACCTGCCGATGTACACACAAAATTCTAGACGCAGTACAATCAGATGTTCATGGAATGGAGGATCACAGGATACCCAAGCTAATTTTAAGCTATCAACTTGCAGGAAGTAGAAGACCAGGACGTCCACTCAAAAGACTTTTGGATGGGTTTTCTATTGAGGCCGAAACAGGTCAACAGATGGCCTAATTTCGTGAATTGACTATGTCGCAGAAGAAATAAATTAGTTCTATGAATTGTGCTACGTACGTATGCAATTGAAACAAACACTGATATCTAATGTACATAAAACTTCTAACCTACTAGAATGTATTTACAAATTACAAATAATATAACGTATAATTTCCCGGTTATGTTAGTTTTAATTTACATCTTTCCAACTTGACATTCTCTATGGAGTAAAGAGAGGTATAAATAACTAAATTTCCCATAAATTAAACGTAAATGTAATCGCTTATTCCGCAGTCTTGCAGGTGATGTAAACGTTATGTTTGTGTTAATTCAAAAGGGGCAGTAAACCGCGCAGTTTCCATGTAAATGTGTGGTCAGCAACCCGCATAACAAACTTTCATGACATCACCTTCTATATTTCCTCCACGTACAACAATTTTATTTGCCACAATATTTATGTATTCTCACGTAAGCTTCTCGATTTAATAATATTGATAGTTTCGTAAACTTATTTTTTTTGTATATATCTGTAAAGTCGCTTATTTTTATTACGAAGAAGTAAACTCATGCCAGGAGATGAGTAAAGTTTGATAAGATAAATCATTATATATATATATATATATATATAATATATATAGTATAACTTGTTTAATCCGGAACGTGAATAATGCGGAAATCTGTCCAACGTGAACAAATTTATTGGTCACGGTGAAATAATAGTAATTTTACGTGTATTTACTTTGCATAAAACGGAATGTGTCCAACGCGGAAACGGAAGGATATTTCTACACAATTCATAAAAATTATAAAGCGGATATACATTTCGTGTCACGTTGTTTTTCAGCGATGGAATCATAAACTACTGAACCGATTTTAATAACATTTTGCACACTGTGTGCTGTTTGATCCAACTTGAGACTTAGGGTAGTTTATAACTAAATTTATATTCGCATTATTTTTTATTGCAAATTATTTATTATTTAACAAAGAATTATAATTATCTGTCAGTTCCATACGATTCTAACAGATGGCGGTGTAATTATCTGTGAGTTCTATACGATTCTAACAGATGGCGGTGTAAGGTAATTTGGTAAGGTAATTGGTTTATTATTTAACAAAGATAGATCCAGATGGCTGTGCTTTTTGTTACAACCGCGAATTTCAATTGAATTTCAAATATTGATTATTTCATAATTTAAGTGTGTTCAGTGTTTATTTTATTTTCAATAATATTAATTTCGTGTGTAAGTATTAGTTTTAAGTAATCTGGCTGAAAGACAGCAACTTAATTTAAATTTTTAACGTATTCCTTAGCCACAGCAACGCGTGGCCGGGACTTCTAGTATATATATATATATATATATATATATATATTTAACAACCATCTGCATTTTTGTTATACTGAAGGCACGTGCCAAGATGGCTTTTACAAATAGTGATTCAAACCAAATAGACAAATAAATATCAAGACAAAACAAACCTAATTGTCAATGACCCTAAAGTTCATTGTTAAAAGCTGTTGTATTTCACATGCCGATGTATATTTTGATAAATGCATCCATCGCCAAGATCGGTATATTATTGTTTCAACTTGTTCGTTGCAATAATTTTGATTGAATAACACGTGTCTCTTGTGCTTTGTTCCCAGTTTATAATGTCGAGTAAAAGGAAAGAAAAATTATTAATACCGAAGACAAAAAAATAGTGTTGCCGCTTAAAGTAAAAATAAAACTGCTTGAAGGTTTATACGCGTTGGCGAGTCGTTAGCGTCTATATCTCACTGTTCCAATGTTAATTAATCAAGAAATCCGAAGACAAAATAAGGAATTATATCTCAGAATTCACAGCTGAATATCGATCTTATCTTAAATACTTTTAAAAGCCTGACAGTAATAATTAATATAAATTCTTCAAAATCTCTCATTACTTTATTTTACTTTCATAATTTTTATTTTATTCTGTAACCTAGGAACGTATCCCCTATATACCCACACAAACTACCATTCCATATTCGCGGTTTCTGTATTAACGGCATATTTGCGAAACATATCCCCAGCGAATAAGGAGCTTTTGCTGTACACTTTCTACCTGTATATATTCGGCCTCATTGCACACCCGTGATGCGAAATACAGATCCCTGCTTGCAAATAACAATTAAGCTGTAAAATATTAAATTTAATTAAGTTCTGAGACCGATGTTTCACAGGTAGCGTTCTGAATTTACGGAATAAAGATGTCTGAAACGTATGTATCATTCTCATTAAGCGAAAAAGTTAAAGTGATTGAAGATAAATCTCCAAACATTTCCGGACCGAAGCTTCAAAGTCAAACTCTAGTTCTCTCTAAGGGAATAACGATTTCAAGGAATCTTCAGGTTGGCTGGACAGTTTTAAATGACGATACAATGTAGTGAGGAATGAAATTTGAAGAGAATAAAATAATGTGGAGGAAAGTGCAGTCAGTGAGGGAAAACCGAAACTGCATAGTTGAATTTCAAGATACGCGCCTAAGAGACGTTTTTAACGCTGACGAAATGAGACTGTTTTTTTTCGCGCGTTACCGTCGAAGTCGCTCATACATTCTATACTTCACTTTTCAACGGCAGCGGAACTACAATTAATCCAAGGTACATAAAAAGACATATACGGTACTCTATAATCTAAGATGATTAATAAGTTTTAGTTTTTTTACAATGCGGAATTTTGTCGAATGTGGAAAAAAAATTGGTCCCATGCGATTTCGCTTTGAGCAAGTTATACTGTATATATAATTAAGAAAGTTTTCTTGGATTTTCCGCGTCATGAATTAAAGGTCGGCCTCTGGTCACTGATTCCGACGATTGGGCATGATCCCACTTGCCATCACTTTCTTAACCATACTTATATGCGCGAAAATTTACAATGTAATATATATATACTGTATATAGAGAGAGAGGGCCCTTTAGCGTTCCACACATTTATGTAAAGAGGAAGCGAATATATATATATATATATATATATATATATATATTGTTCCACAAACTGTTGCACCGTCATAGGGGCTGGTGAAGAAAACGAATGGGGCAAGTAAGGAGAAATGGTAGAATGAAATTAATGCCAGGGAAAACTGGAGAAAACCCGAAAAAAAGCCTTCCCAAGCTCCGTTTTGTTGACCAGGAAACTCACATGGATTTACAAAGACTCTATCTCGAGACCTAACTGGTGAGAGATAATATTCTAACCGCTTACGCCATGGAGCCACCAAGTATTGAAATAAAATGGATTTTTAAATGTGAAGTTCTGCTATTCATATATGGTTCTGCTAGTTTAAAAATTTTTCATTAAAATAAATTAGCTTCCACATAATAAATCGAGATACCCGTGTTATTGTAATTAAAAAAAACTTAAAACATTTTTATCTAAATATTAGCAAAATCGTTTTTTGGCATTTTAGTAAAGGGTTCATTTACTTATTTACGGACCAAATAACTGATTAAATTTCACTATTAATATTAAACTGTTAAGTGGGGATGTGGGGGGGGTCTGTACCACCCTAAGCTTAGACATTCACCTCTGAAAAAAGTGTATTTTAGTACCTTTTTTTATCGATATTTGTAATTTATGATTTTATAATTGTGTCCACACGAATACAGTTCGTTTGTAAGAAAAAAAGTTGAATGTGGTGGGTAAGGGTGCCACTCCACCCCCCCACTTAAGTTTCAGGGAACAATACGTCTTAGAGACCGGTTTCCACAGGTATTTCAGTGTCTATTTTTACGTAATATTTTCTAAATTCATAGATTGAATTATGTCTATATGTGGTAGATAACGGTACATAATTAAAGTTATTGTAGGCCTACTCTGCTATTTTTTTCAATGATCTTTATAATGTGTCTATTGAGAAAAATAACACTAATATATTCTTCTTTATAGAATTTCAAGATATCATTATTATACCTGTAAATATGATTGCAAAATTGTGAATGCTGTATCTGATTGAATTGTAATTTTGTTCCTCTTTCTTCACGACCAATATAATATACCAGACAATAATCGCATGTGCAAATAGTTTCCTTTGAAAGTCAAAACAAATTCCCTGAAATTTTCCTAACTGTATGCATTAAAATGAGATTTCCTTAATTAAAATATGTTCCTATATAGCTTAATGCATCTTACATTGTTAGTGTTAACATTTTCATCGTACAACAGACTAAATCAATTTTAATTAAAAATTGACGATATAATACAAAGTAATACAGGTTTTTACACACTATAATTTCAGTAATTAATTATTGTAATTTCTAGAACATTTATAATACAGATACTCTAGTCCTAGATATATAAATTAACCATACTTGTAAATTCTGTGCTGTTTTGAATGTCAGTTTTCTATAAATGTAATTCTTTCATCTCCTTAGTTGAATAACATTCCATCACCTCCATACTGGAGGGTTAAATGAAACAACGAAGATATTAAAGATTCGGTATTTTATGGATTTATCAGGTTATAAGAACGACATCGAGTTAACTGATGGACGTGGAAAAGAATAACAAAGATTTCTAGTTTGTTTTGATGAATGTTGAAATTTGAGGGTTGATTGGATACCAGATATTAATACAATGTAAGGAGATTTGCTTATAAATCACTGTCAGGGGTTGGCAGGGGTTCAAACGCTCCTCCATCCTCTGCTCAGCTATAAATAAGACTTATAAGGCAGCCAATATACTCAACGTTCCTAAATAACTTCTTATTCTTAGCCTTAGAGCTTCAGCAATCTTAAAAATCGCAGAACAGTGCCTCCGCAGAAAACTAGACTATATAAAAACAAAAGAAAGATTAGAAGCGAAGAAATATTCTCCAAAATGAGAGAGATACCAACTTTAAAAAATAATTGAAAATTCAGGATAGCGTTTTATTAAAGTATTATAGTTATTTATGAAATTTGAGTCTCATTCGAAACGTATTGAATAATCAATATATTTTATTTAATCTTTATGTAAGGCATTGCTAGATTTTCAGAGTTTCTTGGCTACTAAATTGTCTGTTATCCAGGTTCACGACGAATTGCATTTTGTACTATTTTTAAGATTGAAAGTTCACAGATCTATCCAACCGTAAAGAATCTTGTTTTCGTAAACGAAATATTACTTTTAATAAAACATATAATTCAATTTTTCATCTACTACCACTACTACTACTATTTATGACGACTACCGCATGTTGGAGCATTTAAGGTTCCTTAGCAGCAAATACCTTGTGGTGCTAATGGGATGGGATTTTAGCTTTTTTAATAATTTCCAATTAAGGCCCTAACTTGGTTCATTTAATATTGTAATATCGAATATAAAAACAAACATACAAGCACACAAACAGAAGAATTAGGATTAAAGATAATTATTTTCTCACAATTAAAGAAAATACTTGAATATCGCCATGAAATTAATATAATAACAGTTACAATAAAGTAATATAATAATAATAATAATAATAATAATAATAATAATAATTATTATTATTATTATTATTATTATCAACTGGTACCACGCCAGCTGCCGCCGTCTACCAGAAACCAAACGCCATTCCTCTTTTGTCCATCCATTGATCTTCCTCCAATCCTCTGATAATCATAGCAGCTTGCACACCTTCTATCCAGGCTTTTTTTGGTCTTCCTTTCTTCCTCCTTTCCATTGGGATCCATTCCATAATAAGTTTAGACAATCTTTGTTCTGGCATTCTTTCGACATGGCCATACCACTGTAATTCTTTTCTTTTCGATAACTTCTGTGATGTCCGCCTCCTCTTGTACACCCATAATTTCCCTATGTCTTTATTTCGTATTCCATCCATTCTAGATTTTCCAGCTGATCTTCTTAAAACGTACCTTTCTGTACTCAATTTTTTTTTCGTCTCCCTGGTGAGAATTTGCGAAACTTCAGCACCATATGTTAAAACGCTATGAACTATGGTTTGATATATTTTTAATTTTCTATTTTTTGTAATATTTTTGCTCCACCAAATAGAGATTAAAGCATTTATTGCTTGTTTTGTTTATGCGATTCTATTTTTAATTTCTACCGTGTTATCACCTGAATGGTCCAATTTTGTTCCTAAATAAGTGCATTCAATACTAGGATTTAGTTCTCTTCCATTGTTGAATTTATATTTTAATTTCTTCTGCTATACACAGATATTTAGTCTTCTCTATATTTATATAAGTCCCCATTTTTCATATTTTTCTTTTAGTTTTCTTGCCATATATTCCATGTCATCATGATCATGTGCTATTAATACCTGGTCGTCTGCAAAATTGAGTGAATATACATGTGTATTTTGGATTGGTATGCCCATTTTTTGACATTTTTTCCTCCAGTCTCTTAGTACTCTTCCCAGATAAATTTTAAATAGAGTTGGAGATAAACTGCAACCGTGCGTTTTTTTAATAATGTATTTTTTTTATTTCTTCCTTTCTCGTTTTCTTTCGTTTACACTGTTCTTCCTTTTTATTTTACCTTTGATAACCCTTTTATCTTATTCACACATACAAACACAAGACAGGGCACACACCCAGACCCAAGGTGGAGATTTAAAAATCCCCTACCCCGCCGGGAATCGAATCCGGGTCGCCGGAGTATAAGGTAGGGACTCTACCGATTACGCCATGGCGACGGACTGCGTTAAACCTTATATAATAGTAAATCCCTGTTTTATATGATTTCCAACTTATATTATCGAAATTGTTCCTGTGTATAATGATTTTAAAGCTTATAATAATAATAATAATAATAATAATAATAATAATAATAATAATAATAATAATAATAATAATAAAGTGAAGAGAGAGAGAGACAGAGAGAGAGAAAGAGAGAGACAGAGAGGGAGAGAGAGAGAGAGAGAGAGAGAGAGAGAGAGAGAGAGAGAGAGAGAGAGAGAGAGAGAGAGCTTGGAAATCGGAGGCAGATATTTCAGGTTACATACTACGCAGCAGTCTAAATGCACGAACTAATTTATCACATCACAACCACATTTTACGATAAAATAGCTAAATCAAATTATTTGTTTTTACAGCTGTCATTAATGAAAGGGGCCGCTAATCTTCAAAACTAAAGCTTATATCAACAGTTTATTATTACCATTGAATTATTATCTCTCTTTATCTTCTAACGATTTATTTCATGCCCTTGTACAAAATTTAATAGCATAGCATCTAATCTTAATTTAACCTAATAAGAATTTTATAGTGGACACGCCGCAGCGTAGTGGTTAAGGCACTGCGCTACAGGCCGGAAGGTTGAGGGTTCGAGCCTCGTGGGGTCAGCATTTTTAAACTGACCCAAACCCTCAGTCTCTAACGGAAATGAGTACCAGACGCTTATTCTGAGGGTAAAGGCGGCCGTCACGCAGGGTTGACAACCCGACAGACATCACGTTCCGATTGTCTAGAAAAAGTGAGAGCCTTAACCTCCTACTACCCCAAGGGATCACTTTACTTTACTTTACTTATGAATTTTGTTCACTGCTTTCCTAATAGAGAACAATTCCTTGTGTCATTTAGACACATTCAATTAAGTCTAACGTTTTATAAATTTCGAATTCTAGTAAAATAAGGTAGGATTTTTCCCTCTTAATTGAACATATTTGATCCAGAATGCCAGCATGTTCCTATTAGTTTATATAATCTCTCTTCTACTAAAAATCGTATCTATACTATGCCAATTTATTCCAATTCAACATAAAATAATATTATCAATATATTATACAATTAAATCTCTTCGGAATTATAAAGCAAACTAGTCGGTATTGATGGACTAGGTTCTACCAACGCTCGTGTCTGGCCGGGCCGAACAAGAGGCAATCGAGTGTCATATTGTCGTAGAAAAAAGAGGCCTTCAGATCACGATTTGTCGGCCTTTTCACTCTCAAATTTAAAAATTGCTACACATTAGATCTTACTTATAGAGTACCCTTAAATAAAAAGTATACCTACTAAAGTAATATTACTATATATTATACGATACATGAGGCGGTCAGAGGACAAGGGTACAAGTGACATTTTTTTAAAGAGTTAGGTGAAGAAATGGTTAACCAATATAACAAACTATTTGGTGCCCAAGAGGTACATGTGTGAGTTAGACAGGTTCAGACATATAGCGAAGTCTTAGAAAATGACTCACAGAAACAGCTCTTCTACTTGGAGGACAAGGGATACGTCTGCAGTTGTACTCCTTGGCTTCCAACAGCTAGGTGGACTCAAGCTTAGAGCTATGTATTTTTTAATGTTTCCAACAAAGTTTACGTGAAGATTATTATTGTATTATTAACATTTAATATAATTTTTATTAAAATTCATCGGAGAACATATTGTTTAAACAACTCACCTCATAGGATTCATGTTTCCATGATATCGCGATTTCAAACATAATCATGTTCATCGTCAGCCATAACTGGTGATTCTTCGAGGTTAAAATTTAATATAGTGCTGGTGATTATTTCGAGGTTATCAAATATTAATATGTCTGAATCAGAATCTAATGAACATAAGCATGAATTTAACCTCAGCCTTCATGGTAAGTAAAATATTTTAACTCCTTTATCTATATTTTCACAATTGTATATTATAAAATAATACTTTTTAGCAATACATTTTGAGATAATTGGAAATTATTTAACAATCTAAATATATAATATGATTTAGATCTACAAGATTTGCAATCTAATAATGTTTATAATAAAGGAATGTTTTTTTATATGAAGATTAATCATTGGTGGTGTTTTTGTTTCCTTGACTGATTCCAATGAAGATGGCATTCAAGAATCTGGCATTACAGGACCTACAGAAGAAGAAGAAGTAGTTGCTCCAATATTGCACGTTGGTAGAAAGAGGATTAGTAAAGCAGGAAATTGGCTAAAAA
>JASPKZ010007445.1:225000-274638 GCA_030220185.1 Diploptera punctata
TGCGTCCATTCATTAATTATTATTTATTTGCGTTTTAAAATCTCATAAACTTGGGTTTCTCCACATTTAAATTTATTCATTATTTCGCATAGTGAGAGTTTGTTTTCCTTTATCTTAAATCACTTTCACTTTTTCGTTTAATGACAATGATACATACGATTTAGCCATCTTTATTCCGGAAATTCAGAACGCTACCTGTGAAAGATACGTACACAATCGGTCTCAGGTCTTAAACTAATTTAAGATTTTACAGTGCACTGGTTATTTGTAAGACAGATGCCACACGCAACATGTTTGTTAAAAGAGCCTGTATTTCACATAACGGGTGTGCAGTGAGGCCGAAAAAAATGTCAATTACAGGTAGAAAATCTACTTCACCCGGCGGCAAAAATTATCCCTTATTGTTATTTCACCTAACGGAAATTCAATGAAGTAGAAACTAATTAATTTCTCTCTGAGTCTTTCCGCCTTATAAACAATTTTTTCATAAATTGTGTAGAAATATCATTCCGTTTTCTGCGCTGGACAGATTCCGTTTTATACAAAATAAATACACGTAAAATTACTATTATTTCGTCGCGACCAATAAACGTGTTTACATTAGAGAGATTTCCGCATTATTCACGTTCCGGATTAAACAAGTTTTACTATATATATATATATATATATATATATGTTATAATTAAATGTTTAACATTGAGCAATACAAGCTTAATATGCTATAAGAAAAATAAATGCCTGGACGGGATTCGAACCCGGATCTCTGAGTCTGTACCTCAGAGTGATATCCATTACACTACCAGGCGAATCCAATTCAAACACTTATTGTTCTTATATATGTATTATATTCTCCATTATTACTAGATGTCGCGGGTTCGAATCCCGTCCAGGCATTCATTTTTCTTATCATACCACATATATATATAATATATATATATAAAACATTATCACGTTATTAAATTATAGCGTTATTTAAAGCATGACTTACAACTATTAGACTGTACGAAAGAAGAAAAATGCTCAAATTCCATATAATAGGTAGTTAGATACAAGTAATGGAATATACTATGCGAGTGGTTTCTTGTTCACGAAGGGAAGTCTGGCAGAAACGTCATTACGTCACTGATAAATTTGATTAATGGGGAAAACAAATAAACGACTCTCTAATTGCAGATAACACAATAATTCAAAATACTACACATATACAGTGTAACACTAGAAATAAAAAAGTAACAGCGTTGTCTGTGAAGTGGAATAATTTGATGCCAATATCTGTTCTTTACTGAAAAATCTAATTTAAATATCCATCCATACTAATTCTGCCCGAGGGCAGGTCTTTCACTGCAATCATAGCATTTCCATGCTATGCTTGCAGCTTTACCACAGAATTGTAGGTGTGGTAGCTTCCTGTTGCTTTCCACATCGGTGAAGGATGATGATGATGATAATGATAAGGATGATGATGATGGCCATATGATTTCGGGGACTGTTTGGCCCTTAAAGTTTACCTGACATTTGTCTTACAGGTGAGGAAAAACCCTGATAAAAACATCACCCAGGAAAACTGCCCCGACCGGGGATCGAACCCGGGCCCGCTTGCATGGCAAGTTACTTCACTGACACAAAAACTGAATGGCGGAAGCAAACATCTCAGAATCACATTTGATGTCCATTATACATATTATAAAATGCGTGATATTATGTATTACGGAACTCTTGACATCCCAACTCCTTTAAAAATGTGTTAACTGAAAATATATTTGACTGTTATTCTACCAGTTATATTATATGGATGCGAAAAATGGATTCTTACTCTAAGGAAGGAAAGGAGATTACGAGTATTTGATAATGAAGTTCTTAGGAAAATTTTTGGACCAAAGAGAGATGAACAGACAGGTGAATAGAGAATACTACATAACATTGAACTACATGATCTTTATAGGAAGCCAAGCATAATAAGAACAGTTAAGTCTCGTAGACTGCCATGGGCAGGACATGTGGCACGAATGGGGAATGAAAGATGTGCATGGAAGCTTCTTATAGGAAAACTAGAGGGAGAATGCCCAGTTGATAGACCAAGAATGAGGTGGGAGAACAACATTAAGTATGATTTGAGGGAAGTAGATTATAAAGGGAATGATTGGAAAATATTAGCTCTGAATAGGGATGTATGGAGAGTTTATGTCCATGCGGTCTAGAACCTATGGGTGGATTCAATAGTGCCAATGAGTTTAGTTATGCATATTATAAATTTATGAAAATCAATAAGATTCTTCAAGACTTTGCTGCTTCAGTCAGGTTTCGTGGTCATTAGAATCTCTATTAGTTCGAGTGGATAAGGCAAGATACCTTGGCGCAGAGCTACGGGACTTGCGCCGTTTCGGGTCTCCATGGAGGAAGAAATTCTCTCATGGAATTTCGGCCAATGTGGAACCGGTGCCCACCCAGCATGATCAGTAATTTGGGTAGCTACAATAAGTAGCGGCTCCAGGTTGAGAAAACCAGCTGTAACGGCTGATGGACCCGACATGCTGACCACATGTTATCTCTACTCTGGCTGGAAGATCGTCTACCTCTGTGATTAACACATACAAATGTGAGGCCAGCAGCCGTCTGGTAGGCATAAGACCTTATAAGCATGTCGTGCCATGGAGTATAAAAAATCTCTGTTAAATTTAGCTTAAAATTTTCCTTGTAGGAAATTAGAAATACTCATTACAATTTTTAAAGATAATATGAGGCATTGGCTTTGGTACCGAGTAAGGTTTCCAAACTTTCATTTTTTCTAACAAGAATTTTCTACGAATTTCTTATATAAATCTTAAAACGATGACGTAAACAATCAAAGTGTGGTATAATGTAGTTATTGCTTAATTATTCGAAGTTTCAAAAGTACTGAGTGGGCTATGATTAGATTTGCAAAAACTACGTCCATGTCCATTCTCCAATTACAATTGACAACTTTTCAAAATATTACTTAATTCAGCTATAATAGCTTTCTACCACAAGAACATCTTGGTATTGTTGAAGTAGCATTTTGATTTTAATCTAGATTTTGCACACAGCTTATTTATAACATTAATTAATTAATTAATTAGATTATTTATTTATTTATTTATTTATTTATTTATTTATTTATATACAGATTTTTAATGTTTGCACATCTTTCTGTGCCTAAAGTTTTATTTTCCTTCTCCACTCGTCTCTATCCATCCACTCTTGTTCTCATCCCAGTTCTTATTTCTTGCAACCACGAATTTCGAGGTCTTTCTTTCCTTCTTCTTCCAGGAGGACACCATTCCAATGTTTTTTTTTCTGGGAACCTTTCTTTGCAAACGTCGTACAGGTCCATACAAAATTAATTGTTTGTATCTTATATAATCTACTATTTAATACCTAATATTTATTTTTTCTAGTATGACAGCAATTCTTGTTTTTTATTTATTTTTTATTGTTAATAATAATAATAATAATAATAATAACAAAACATAGAAGTAAAACACAGTGGATACTATAAAATGGATTGGTGAAATAAAAAATAATTTAAAATGACAAGAATTACTCAAGAAGCTATCATAAACATAAATATCATTACAATTAAGGTGCACAACTGCAGGTTGACCAAGAGGAGAAACCCAAGAGAAAACAGGAACATCATAGACGGAAGAGAGAAAGAAAGCCCATAGTCAAAAAATGAGGGACATGTGGAGTAAAAGGAAACGCATGTAAGTACTTTGTATAGTCCTACATGGGCACATTCGCAATTAAAATTATTATTATTATTATTATTATTATTATTATTATTATTATTATTATTATTATTATTATTAGTATTATTATTTTTAGTTTTATGAAATAATTAATTGTTTAGTGTTACATTTTCGGAAGTTGGGGGTCTTAAATCTTGTCTCATATACTATTATTTTAATTATTATAATATTGGAAGAATTGGAATGGGAAGACAGAGAAAATGGAGAAACAAGATTGAAATTTGAAAAAAAACTTTGGGCACAGGAATATGTTTTATTACATTGTAAACCTGTTCCCGGGGGTCGCGGGTTCAAACCCGGCCGGGGTCGATGGATTTTTTTAGGATGGAAAATCCAAGGAGCAAGTCCTCCGGGAGGGACTTGAAGCCGTGGATCCCGAGTCTGAATATTTTCAGGCTCGTAAAAATCCTTAAGCCTGAATAACAAGGCCTCTAAGCAACATTTACCGAATTTTCTCGTCCTAGTACTACCTTGGTTTCCTATATGTCAGTATGAGGCGGAACGCTGACCACGGGCCACTCCAATGACATCTATAACTAAATTAGTATGGTTCAATTTCTTCCCTGTAAGGGGAGAGCGCTTAAATCTCGTTGAGGAAATCAAGGGCTTGCAAGATACAAGAAGAAGAAGTAAACCTGTTTATAAATAAATTAGAATATTAATATCAATCATGGACACGCCGTAATGTAATCGGATAACGCAATACTCTCCAAGCCGAAAGGTCGGAGATTAGATTCCCAATGAAACAGGATTTTTTAATTACCCTAAACCTTTCTAGCGGCCCTTTGGTCGATTTAGTCTATAACGGAATGTAGTAAAGGCGTCAGGGTTGACAACACACCTGACAACTAGTACTGTTTGCCTAAAAACATGAGAGCCATGACCTGCTGCTACTCCAAGGCCTGTAGTGCGACTACTTTACCTTTTAACCTTAACATTTTACTTCAGTTGATTAAATATACCTTAAAATGAATTTTTTGCACGATAGTGCGTTTTGTCGTACTTACAACAATGGCGACCATGATTGAGAGTTCAACTTCCTACATTTCGGGGTTGCCAACCTAAATAACTATTCTGTAATATTACATATTACAATCACGTCTTACTAATAAGCGAATTAGGTATTTTCCTGGAGAAGATAAGAGGAAGTCAGGCAGCAATGAAGTTTCACTTGGAGAAACTTAAAACTGAAGAGGAAAGGAGAACATTCCAACAAAATGTTTAAGAGAAAACCTCTACCTTGGAAATATCATATGGCAAAACCAAGGAAGACTGGAGTCATTTGAAAACCTCTATACAGGCAGCTCCAGGGGAAACAATAGGGTACAAAGAGAGCAAGAATATTAAGAAACCTTGGGTCACAGAAAAAATGTTGGAGAACATGGAAGAAAGAAGAAAATGGAAAAACAGCAATACAGAAGAAGCCAAAATAAACTACAGGAAACTAAACAACGAACTTAGAAGATAAACTGACGAAGCGAAGGAAGAATGGATGAAGCAGACATGTGAAGAACTAGAGAATCTGGAGAGGAAATGAAAATATGATTTAATGTAACAGAAAGTTAAATGCTTAGACTATAGAAAGAAGAGCAGGAAAACTATGTGGCTGATTGAGGACGAAAATAATGAAGAAATAACAGACTAACAGGGAATTATGAATACACGGGAGAAATGTGTAGAAGAGCTATATGAGGCAGGAAATGAAGACGACATATCAGAAGATAAAAAAGTATTTTCAATTCTGAAGGAAGAAGTTAAACTAGCAATTAAGGAAATGAAAAATGGGAAAGCAAAAGGGGTAGATGGAATCCCCATTGAATTAATTAAATGCTTGGGTGAAGGAAAGGAGAAAATTCTACTTTTATGCAAACATATATATTATATATATATATATATATATATATATATATAATATATAAAGAAAGTGCATTTCCCGAAGAATTGACTGAGGCAATGTTTAATACCAATACCGAAGAAATGTAAGGAGTTCAGGACTATCAAGCTTTGACCGGTTCCCATCCAGCATCACGAGGAAATTGCGTAACTGCAATAAGATGCGGTTGCATATTGATAAAACCAGCTACAAAGTCTGAGGACTTAAAATGTTGACCACATATCACTCCTACACTGGCTAGATGACTATCACGTCTGTGATTAACAAATATGGATGTGAGGCCAGCGATCGACTGTCGTTTGGTTGTTGTCTCGCTCAATTATGAACTAATGCCACTATCTCTACACAACGTGTAACTGAATTGTTGCGTGGTCAAAAAGTCATAAATTTCAAAGACAATAACATATTCAATAAGAATGAAAAGCAACATTTCGAGCAACTACATATAATGTGCAAAATCACAAAATATGCCTCGCACAGATAATGAACTCACTACGTCCATAACGAAAATCACACTTTTTCGTACGGACCTTTCGGACTCGATTATATAAAACGTCAAATATAACACTATTATGCGAAAATCTGGCGAATTATGTCACTTTATTGGTCTTTTTTAAATATGAGATGGCCGGAAATAATATGAAATTAACTGTGTAGAGAAACCAATCAATCTCCAATATGTCACCAAATAAAACAAAGAAAGTGGAATTGGATAGGTCACACATTGAGAAAACCAGACGGATCCATCAAGAAGAACTGCACTAGAATGGAATCCGCAAGGAGTAAGAAAGAGAGGACGACCTAGGAAAACTTGGAAGCGATCAGTAGAGGAAGAAGCAAAGAAAAGAGGAAAAAGTTGGAAACAAGTGAAATGGCTGGCTGGAAGTAGAATACGCTGGAAGAACTTTACTGCTGCCTTATGTTCCATTTAGGAACTACAGGAAATAAATAAAATAAAAATAAAATTATCGGTCTTTGAATTTAAGATCATTTCTGTGCAAAAAGAATGCACCGCGCGTTCTGTTACATTTTCGCAACCACGCTCTGCTATCATTTTTGCAACCACTCGCGTGTGAGTGCGTGATCGTACCAATATTTTATAATTACCTGAGTTTGAAAGTATTGAGTGCCTAAATCAACATTCCTTTGCCCGGGCCCATAGAAGGCAAAGATTAATCCACCTTTCCTTAGTAAATTATTAAACATATAGTACTCTATGCTAAGCAGTATTATAATCGTGGAAGCTAGAAGGAAAAAGGGGATTAAATTGGCTTGAGAATGCTTTACAATATAAATCAATACCAAATATGACTAGCTACGCAATTAGTAAACATAAGTTAACTAAAAATAATGTAAGTTTAATTAGAGTCATAAGTAAGAAAATTGAAAAAAAAGTAATATAACAAAAGATTATCTTCTGACCATTGAAAGATAAGTTATGAAAGAAATTATATATATATATATATATATATGCCCAGCCAAGGGTTAGGGTTAAAAGTCCTAGTTGCCCTACACTGGCTTACGGGACTAATTAAACTAAACAGCTCCCTTGAGCTACTATCGGCTCGACTCCGACGAAACCAAAATTGATGATGGCACTGATATTCACTTGCACAGCTTATTTGAGGACTTGGATAGCAAGGGGAAGATGCGCAGTAACACGCAGCGCATAAAGAAGGAAGGGGGTACATAGGAGAGAGGACAACGAAGATAGGAATTTGGCACTGTTCTATAAGATCACTGAAGAAGGAAGACACGATGACGTAGTATTTGCATAGTATTACGTAATTTTACGTACCGAAAAGGTGATTTCGGTACAAGAAGATACGAGTTATCCGATACTAGTAAAATTCATGGTAAGTTTCTGTTGAGGTGTAGTTCACAGTAATATAATGTATGGTTAAAAACTATAAAATAGTTACCTTGTAGGTCCGTCTCCTCAACGTAAGTTGTTTTAAAATTCTGTAGGCCTTTCGGGACTAGTCCTATCATCAGCAGAATGCAATAGATCCGTACTTGTTGACCCTTGTTGAAGCACTGACTTGGTTGTGAGAATTTTGTACAGAGGATTGTGTGGACTGGGTGTGTATTCATTAAGAATCAAGTTGTTGTCGATTTCTCTTAGGATTCCGATTTCCTCCAGTATATTTATCCTCATTGGAATGTTTTCTCTATGTACTATTGTGAAGGTGTTATCGATGTTATGCATATGGCGTCCAGCCTGAATTACATGTTTTGCGTAACTTGATTTTCCTCCATTATAAAGGAACATTTAACAGGTTTTGTTCACAATGGAGGAACATCAAGTTACGCAAAACATGTAATTGAGTCTGGATCCATATGCATCACATCGATAACACCCTCACAATAGTACAGAGAGAAAACATTCTAACGAGGATAAATATACTGGAGGAAATCGCAATCCTAAGAGAAATCGAAAACAACCTGATTCTTAATGAGTACACACCCAGTCCACACAATCCTCTGTACAAAATTCTCACAACTAAGTCAGTGCTTCACCAAGGGCCAACAAGTACGGACCTATTGCATTCTGTTGATGATGGGACTAGTCCCGAAAGGCCTACAGAGTTTTAAAAGATCTTAAGATGAGGAGACGTACCTACAAGGTAACCATTTTATTATTTTTAACCGTACATTATATTACTGTGAGTTATCCGATAATTAATATCAAATTATAAAGTAAATATTTTCTTGTGAAATTAACAATATGTGTAATTTAGGTAATGTGCTAATGAAACAACTGAATAATTAATCTATCGTCTGCTCTCTGATGGGATTACGTACAGTTTTAATCTCTCGCATCATATCCTGCCATCTGTGTACTATTTCATCAACCACTATCCTCCCATCAATAAAATAACTGTATTGGTAATTGGATATAACAAATTAAATACACGAAGTCTTGTCGAATATTAGCTGCATGTTTCCATTAGCTTGCCATCAAATTAAAAACTGACCCATTGCAAAAATCAAATATAACCTAGTATTATAATAAATCCACTTATAATTAAATGGAGGAAATTTGATGTAACGGATCAAGACAGAGGAGAGAGAACGATGGAGAACTTTAATTAAGGGAAATTTGTGAATGTGTATTACAAACTGATAGTCTGTAAGTCCGTAGTCATTTATGAGTTTTTTTAAACTCATGTTAATTATTAAGATAGGTTGGGGAAAACCCTAAATGATGAGGAAAATTCTCAAAATAAACGAATGAATAATTAAATTCAAAACATTTAGGTGTCATCGAATGATTTTTCATTAATAAAACAAAAAAATTCATTTGGATTCATAATTATTTAAGATATCCTCAGGGGTCCCCATCTAGGGGTATGTAGTTGGCGACCACAAGGTGCCCAAGCTGAGCAAAACATTGCTTCCACTTACTTGTGTTTTGTTCCTTACTTTTATCTTTAACCGATCTGGTATTTCTTCCTTTCTTCCATTTACTTATTATAACTTTACTATCTAACCTCTCTTGGTTAACTCTTGTTTTTTCAACCCCGACGCTATTAGGGCATCCGAGGGTTAGGGAGTCTTTCCTTTCTTCTATTTCTTCGTTTCTTTATGTACTTTATTTTCTTTTCTTCTCCAGGAAAGCCTGACCAGAGGCTACAAGATGGCAGCCCCATCACTGGTCTTGCCTTCCTTTGGCCAGCAACCAATCGAAGGGACTCTTATTATGCTTTCAAGTCTTATACGAGAATTTCCCGCAAGGATCAAACTTATCATGACCAAATCATGAAAAAGGACAATTCTTGGAAGAAAAAAAAAACATTTTGCTTTTTAGCACATGGGACGAAGATTTCTGGGCCGTCCTATGAAACGCTGGAGGGAAAATTTTCTATAGGATCGTACTTGTAAGGAAGAAGAAGAAGATTATTATTTAAGATATAAGTATTAATACTACCCTACCCGTTATATTATATGGATGTGAAACATGGACTCTTACTTTAAGGGAGGAAAGGAGATTACGAGTATTTGAGAATGAAGTTCTAAGGAATATTTTTGGAACAAAAGAGATACAGACAGGTGAATGGAGAAGACTACATAACAGTGAGGTATATGGTCTTCATAGGAAGCCAGTTATAACAAGAACAGTTAAGTCTCGTAGATTGCGATGGGCAGGACATGTGGCGCGTATGGGGGGTGAAACAGGCGCATGGAAGCTTCTTGTAGGAAAACCAGAGGAAAACGCCCAATTGGTAGATCAAGAATGAGGTGGGAGAATAACATTAACTATGATTTGAGGGAAGTAGATTATACAGGGAATGATTTGTAAGCTTTAGCACAAGATATGGATATATGGAGAGCTTATGTCCGCGCGGCCATGGACGTATGGGTTCGACAGTGCCAGTGAGGAAGTTAGTAAGTAAGAGTAAGATATAAGTATTAAATTACAGCACAATATTGAATAATTTAATAGTTGCCCCGAAAAGAGATCTAAGCAACAAAAGTTCGAAAATTGACTTTTCAGTGGATTAGTGATCTATCCGGAGAATATCACGACATCGCGCATGTAAAACTGTTCTTACTCTCTTCCAGGCCTGTTTTATTTATTTTTAAAAGTTGTATTTCAGCGAATAGTGATCTATATGTAACAAAATGGCAGAAGCAGTCACGTCATGAGTAACAGTGCAGAAAAACAATTATTGCACATGTGCAAATTCATTCCACCACAGTTCCGTGAATTCTATCAGAATGTTAGATAAATTGAGTGAAAATAAGAAAGATAAAGAATGCAACAAAATACAATTAAATGGAAAATAAATATTGAACTCTGATTCAGTTAGAAATTTTTATAACTGAATCAGTGTTCAATATAAATTTTCTTCTTCTTCTTCTTCCTTCCAAGTATTAGGCCAAGGCCTGTTACGATCCTACAGAAAATTTTCCCTCCCCGGGAAATTCTCGTATAAGACTTGAAAGCATAATAATAGTCCCTTCGATTGGTTGCTGGCCAAAGGAAGACAAGACCAGTGATGGGGCTGCCATCTTATAGCCTCTGGTCAGGCTTTTCTGGAGAAGAAAAGAAAATAAAGGAAAGAAGAAATGGAAGAAAGGAAAGACTCCCTAGCCCTCGGATGCCCTAATAGCGTCGGGGTCGAAAAAAACAAGAGTTAACCAAGAGAGGTTAGATAGTAAAGTTAAAAGAGTGCAAAACACAAGTAAGTGGAAGAAATGTTTTGCTCAGCTTGGGCACCTTAAATATTCAATTTTTTTATTGTAGCATTTTTAGTTAAATATGCCCTACTTAAATTCTACCCCCCTTAAAAATAAAACTTCACAAGGATTATAAAACTGACTGGAACCTTAATATAGTTTATAATCCTATTACCTACGAGGGCGGATCGGAAGGTAACGCACAATAATTTTTTCTGCCTTGGTATTGCAGCTAGAATGTTGAAATTTCACAGAGATATAGTTTGAAGTTTTCACTACAGATGGTATTTTTTTCTCAGGTGCACCTCTTGCGAGAGAAGCTTGAACTATGCAACAAAGATGGCGCGCATGCTACAGTCGTCCATCTGGAGGATCGGAAAGTAACGCACAATATTTTTTTTTTAAAAAGTTTAATAGTAAAAAAAAGGAAAAAAATCACAAATGAACTTACATCTTTTACCTACTTTTCGACATAGTCACCAACTTTCTCAACACATTTTTCCCATCGTGTTACCAGTTTCAATATGCCCTGTTCGTAGAAGTCCGTTTGGTTGGAGTGTAGCCATCTGCGCACTGCTGATTTCACTTCCACATCTGTCTCAAAGCGTTTGCCGGCCAGGAATTTCTTCATGTGACCAAACAGATGCACACGCCGGTCGTTCAGAATTGCCGCCTCAATGCCTCTGACATTCTGCGGGATTGCTGCTGTTGTCGGCCGGCCGCATACACGCCACGCATGTCCCTGTGAATTTCACTGGGTTTATGCCCTTTGGCCCACAAAAATCGAACAACACTTCTCTGTTCCTCACAGGTGGACGACTGTAGCATGCGCGCCATCTTTGTTGCATAGTTCAAGCTTCTCTCGCAAGAGGTGCACCTGAGAAAAAATACCATCTGTAGTGAAAACTTCAAACTATATCTCTGTGAAATTTCAACATTCTAGCTGCAATACCAAGGCAGAAAAAAATTATTGTGCGTTACTTTCCGATCCGCCCTCGTATATTATGGGAACATTTTAGATTCGATAAATTTTTTCCACACTATAGAGATAGATCACTTTTGCTCTCAATTCTATATTAAACAGTTAAAGTTCAGTTAGTAACATGTTATTTTGCATTCAAATTGGTTGTATAACGTTTCCAATAAGATGAGATATTAAACTGTATATGATATAATAGTCCACCGCTGTGGTCCCGAGGTAGCGTGCTGCCTTGTCACGCAGAGGGCTCGGGTCCGATTCCCGGTCGGGACAGGCTCCTAGGTGAGGTTTTTTCGGGGTTTTCCTCACCTGTAAGACAAACGTCAGGACACTTAATGCCCATCGGTCCCCGAAAATCATCCGGCCATCATTAACATCCTTATAATTATCATCATCATCCTTCACAGGTGTGGAAAGCAACGGGAAGCTACCTACCACACCTATAATTCCCTAGTAAATCTGCAAAGCATAGCATGAAAATGCTATGATTGTAGTGAAAGACCTGCCTCGGGCAGAATACCTTTGGATGGATGATATAATAAAGGCAATAGTCTCAAAATGAACATTATTAGTTTTTTTTGCCAACAATTTGTAGTTAGTGGTATAGATTTGTTTTCGGGGGAACTATTCAATTGTCAGGCGAATCCTGTGGCCGAGTTTGAGTATTGTAATTTGAGGTTCCACTCCACCCCATAGTGTTCTGTCCGAGAGTTGGACTTTCACTGCAATCATAGCATTTTTATGCTATGCTTTGCAGCTTTACTAGGGGAGCTGTGGTAGCTTCTCGTTGTTCTCCACGCCGGTGAAAGGTGATGATGATAATGATAAGGATGATGGTGATGGCCGGATGATTTTCGAGGACCACTGCGGCCTAAACGTCCTGACATTTGTCTTACAGGTGTAAGACCGGAAATCGAACCCGAGCCCATTGCGTGACAGGGCAGCACGTTACCTCGAGTCAACAGCGGTTGAAGTTCTAATATGCGATATCGTTAAATGATTATGAGTTTTGTTCACGCCTATACTAATAATGACCTAATTAAGATTCTGTTTTTACGGACGTAAGTTGAATTTACCAGAGAGGTCTTGGTATCCATTGACAACGGCATGTAATTGTTCAACTTACTTCCCTAGGGAAGAAAAGTAATTGCTTTAATTAATAATGTAAAATTATTAAAATTTTGAGTAATACAATACATGTTTTAATTCTTGTTTATTTATTTAGCCTGGTGGAGCTAAGACTACGTGGCCTTCTCTTCCACTCACCAGGACAAACATATATTACATCATCATATGACAATCACATTTAACTCTAACATTACATACTAAATGATAATTTGATGAATAAGATAATATCTATTATTTACGGTCTATAATACAACCATGTTGGGTGACAGTTAAGAATAAGACTAAAACTAGTAATAAAATGTGTACAAGGAAGATGAATTAAATTTTTGGTAGATTGTCCCTAACTAATGTTTATAAATAATTAAAGAAAACTAATGAGATATAGAAAACTAATTGAAGATCCTGTAGTGATAATGTGTTTATTATAAAGGGAATAATTGAAAAGAGAAGAGAATTTAACCTGCCAACTTATTTGTTGTTCGTTGATTTTGAAAAGGCCTTTGACAGAGTAAAAATATCTAAACTATGGGAAATAATGAAAGAGCGAGGATATCCGCACCATCTAATAAAATCAGTCCAAGGCCTATATGAAGAGACCAAAGTAGTAATAAAAACTGATGGAAAAAGGTCAGAAGAAATTTTAATAAATCAAGGAGTTAGACAAGGGTGTAAGTCTATCGCCGACTCTCTTTAATATATATACATATATTGACGTCCTTATGAAACAATGGAAAATTATACCACACAAAGGCCTTAGATTGAACAATAACACAAGTATTAATAACTTAATTTTCGCCGATGATTTAATCATACTAACCATGATGAAGATCGTTTGCAATTGGCTGCTTATAAACTAAATACAATACGTAGCGATTATAATTTTAAAATTTCAGCAAGTAAAACAAAAGTAATGACATTTTGTGGAAGAAACACTTTGCGTGCAAAAATAATAGAGACGAAATTATTGAACAAGTATCCCACTTTAAATATTTAGGTTGTGATATCAGCTATGGGTATGATAGATATATTGAATATTAAACTCATCAGTTTCAAGCTATTTGCGGTACAAAAAATAGAGCATTAAAAAATAAAGTCCATAAATAAACAAATTTAAAATGTTATGAAACAATGGCGGTCCCTGTCCTTTTGTATGGGAGCGAATCTTGTATTATCACTACCAAACAAGAAAGTAAAATCCAAGCAGCAGAGATGAAATTCTTAAGAAAAGTAAAAGGATGCACTAGAATGGACCAGATAAGAAACGAGAATATTCGTGAAGAACTGCAGATCTACTCCATAAAAGAAAATATATACAACAACAAGATTCAGTGGAAAGGACATGTAGAAAGAATGGAAGAAAGTAGATTACCAAATAAAATATTTCATTATTTTCCGAGAGGAAGAAGAGATGTCGCACGTCCTCGGAAGAGATGGTCTTAGATCTATTAGTGAAGACGGAACAGGCAACTAATGCCTAATCCTGGAAGTGCAGAAGAAGAAAAAACTAATTTTATGATTATACAAAGTTTAAACAAATGAAAATATTTGTTGATCTTAATATTATTTTCGTAAATCATTTAATTTATTAACTGTTAAAAGAATACTATCAGTGAGGTGTATACGTTAATTTGTTATTAAATAGTTTTTCGGTTTGTTTTTTAACCCATTCGCCTCATAAGACGAGATAGACTCGCCTGTTGTTAAATGGCCTTCAACTCAGAAGACGAGTTACACTCGCTTAACTCTGCTGTTATGTATTTTGCAATATTTTGCAAATCTCTTAGCAAGGTAATATTTTGTTAACATTTACGAATAGTAGAGGAATGTGTTTTTGTCTTCACCGTTATTGTGATCTCGTGTTCCGTTATCATTTGTTTGTTTTCAATGTCTGAAAATAGACAATATAATTTGCAGTAACTTGAATCCGGTTTCGGAAAATACATTGTCCATTTAAACCTGAAGCGAATGGGTTAAGGATGTTATAGTTTGACAGTCTCTGACATAGGGCGGGAGGGAATTCCATGTTTTGGCAAGCGAGACCGTAAAAGATAATAAATAATACACAGTGTGATGAGGAGAGATATAAAGGACAATGTGCTGATGAGATCGAATGTCAAGGTTATGTGTGTCAGATAGTCTGATGAAGCGGCGTGATAAACAATTAGGCGATGATGTGTGAAGTATTTTATAGAGAAGGAATAGGGAATGGAAATTCCTACGATCTGTTAGACGAAGCCACGATAATTGTTCCAGGGACGGTATAGCATAGCCAAATTTGTGAATACCACAAATAAAACGTCCGTAAGATTCTATTGCACTTATTTCTCACTTTGATATTTCTAATTTGACTTTTTTGGTGATAGAAAATGAACCGCATGCGCATCGTGTATGATTGGAACTTAGATAAATTTTCCTGTCACATCTAGTGATCCCACTACAGGCCATAGGAAACACTTGGGATTGTAGGGGGTTAAGAATATCACTTTTTTTTAGACAATCGGCACTTGATGTCAGCCGGGTTGTCAGCCCTGCGTGACGGCCGCCTTTATCCCAGGACAAGCGTTTGGTACTAATTTTCCGTTAGAGGCTGAGTCGACTCCAGTGCCATGGTATCACCAGAAGGTTTGGGTCAGTTTAAAAATCTGACCTGAAATACTATCTACAATATTTCTAGAAAATTACTCTACTAAAGATTTTCATATACAGAATTATTATAATTGTTTGTACCGTAAGGGATAATATTATTTATTTTAGAAGTTTATGTTATTTTTGTACCTTGTGTATCAGGGTTAATTAAAATATGCATTTTTGATAACAAATTTTCTCGAAGTATTGGAGCATGTTCTAAAGTATTTCCAAATATTATTACCCCAGGATGGAAGTCGGTAAATCCCCTTGTTGAGATTATTTCTGTGCTCCGAAAATTATCTCCATTTCATACATCATCATCATCTTCTTCTTCAAGGTATGGACCAGTTGGCCCGTTCCACTCCCCGCTGCACAATATGCTACAGATCTCCTTCCAACGTCGTTTTCGTCTTCCTGCATTTCTTCGGCCGTCAGGTTTATAATAAAGTATGTGTTCTATAAACGACTAGCTAATACCCGGCGTGCGCTGATACGCCTAAATAAATCAAAATTTATGTTTTTTAGAGATCGTTGAAGGCCAAGTCTCAGACCCGTATATTAATGTTGGAACGGCTACTGTTTTGTAAAATTTCAATTGAGTTTCACTTGTGGTCGTATTTCTCAAATAGCTTCTTATTGAATCATATAACTGTTGAAATTTCCCTATTTCTTCTCCATATTAAAATTTTGCAGATAAAATGCCATACAATCCTTATAACGGAAACAAATTACTTGTCCAATTCATATATAAACTCAGAAATTCATTAAATTTAATATATTATATGGATTAATGTTAATATGGATAACTGTCATTATTTCTGCGATTAACACGTCAAGTATATGGACATGTAATTCAATCCTAATCAGTGAAATCAGCACACAAGTGATATCAGATGGTTGTAGTGGCCTCTTGGACTGGACTCTGCAAGCTCGCTAATTGATAATTATGTTTGTACATTATTGGGATTCAATTTATTAACAATGAATGTGTAGCCTGTCATTTACAGGAAGTACTTTTTGTGGACAAGCTTGTCCATCATTCAAATTAAAGTGGAACATGAAAATCACTTTCAAACAAACGTTAATAATTAATTGAAGCAGATCTATAATTACATCAGGGATTTTTGTATATATATATATATATATGGTATGATAAGAAAAATAAATGCCTGGACGGGATTCGAACCCGGATCTCTGAGTCTGTACCTCAGTGTGATATCCAATACACCACCAGGCGAATCCAATTCAAACATTTATTTTTCTTATATATGTATTATATTCTCCATTATTACAAGATGTCGCGAGAACTCGGTCTTCACTGCCATCTAGTAGCTGACTCTAATAAGTAAGCAAATTAAAGAGAACATTTTTACTTTATAGCAGTGACGCTTTATCGATGTTATAATTAAATATTTAACATAAAGCGTCACTGCTATAAAGTAAAAATGTTCTCTTTAATTTGCTTAATTGTTATAGTCAGCTACTGGATGGCAGTGAAAACCGAGTTCTCGCGACATCTAGTAATAATGGAGAATATAATACATATATAAGAAAAATAAATGTTTGAATTGGATTCGCCTGGTGGTATAATGGATATCACACTGAGGTACAGACTCAGAGATCCGGGTTTGAATCCCGTCCAGGCATTTATTTTTCTTATCATACCATATTAAGCTTGCATTGCTCAATGTTAAATATTTAATTATATATATAATTCTTACTTTTTTACTAAGATTTTCTCTACATTGCAGTAGTTATCTTCAGCCCAAATGTATTTTGCCCCGCCAACACATTTCTATCCTCAGCATCTTCTTCTTTGAAGTAACTGCTGATCATGTTTCTTCTCCCTTCATCTATCCTCTGTTCCCTGGGGTTCCCCCTCCTCCCCTGCCCTCAGCATTCCAATCCAGCAACATTCTTGGGATTACATTATTCTTCATCCTCTTCAGATGCCCAAACCATTTCAATCTTCGTTCTTCTATCACTTCTACAATATTATGTTTAACATTCATTATTTTTCTAATTTTCTGGTTCCAAATTTTCTCCTTTCCTGATTTTCTTGAAGTAGATAATTATTTCTTTTTCTCAATTTAAACACTCCCAATGTAGGTAGTTTTACGTGTTCTACGCCTAACGGGTCTTACAAGGTCATGACCTGTCACGAGTCTCCAGCAGTCGGGAAAGTTTTAAAAACCGGGAATAAGTAAGGAATTTGAAGGCAAGCGGGAAACCCCTGAATTTGACAAGAATTCGTAAATTCAGCCAATTTTTAATTACAGGCTTGGCATATATAAGTTACTTAAAAAAGTAAAATTGAGTTAATTATTAGCAAAATTGAAATAATTGTATAGGAGTTCACCTAAAACGAAAATTTAAAAACCTCTTTAGCAGCTGCAATTTTCTATATTTCATAACAAAACTCAACATATTTTATTAAAATAAAACTGAGGAAGTTATTGTCCAAACATGAGCGAGATCCGACTATTTAAAGTAGGGGTTTACCTGTAAACCGAAATTAAAAATTGACTCCAGCAACCATCATGTTTCGTTTGTCGTAATATCTTATTGTTCTACTTCATGAAATTATGCCTTTTGACCTGTTTTCACATCAAGTGGGATTTAATGAATCTTCTCATCTAATAAATGGGCGTCCAACACGTCATGTCCTATTGGTTTGTACTTTAATAACAGCTGAGGGATTCTATCTCTAGGCATTCTTTTAACATGTTCATACCAGTCGTTTCTCATACATTCAATTCTATTTGTAAAATTAAAACTATTTAAGTCTTTTCCAATGTCTTCATTCCTTTTTCTGTTCAAATTGTCACACCTGCTACTTAACGTATGAACTTCATTTCTGCAGTTTCTATTTTTATTCTGTCTGAACGGTAAATAGTCCAATCTTGACTTGCATATGTTAAGACAAACATGCCATAATTTTGTAAAATTTAAATTCTATATATTATATATATATATTATATATATATATATATATATATAATTAATTAAATTATCGTAATATATATCATGCAATTAAATTAACTCTTAAATTAGTAATGTAACTATAATATACAATAGTTTAATTCATTCGATTTTATAATATGGTAATGAAAAATAAATGGGTATATATTTAAATTGATGTAAAATCATACAATAATATGTAAATAAGTAATAAATAAGCTATGCTTATGCACGATTTCATTTCGACACAATTAAATAAACTTGCATCAGAAATTAAATTTCTTTGTTAACAAAAAATTATACACGTTCGGGGCAATTCAGTTATCCACAACACATGATTATAAAGAAAATTACCAGATTAGTTGAAACTAGGATTTGATTACGGAACCTTCAGAATATAATCTGAATATATAATCAAACAAAATTGCACCTTCATTTTACTTACTGTGGAACCCGCTTAGTTTACGCAGTTCATCAAGGACGGATGTATTTCTGCGTGTATTCCTGAATGCGAAAGAGGAGATATATTTGTGTGAGAGAGAGAGACAGAATAAGAGAAATTGCATGTAATAGATATGAGAGATTTTTATTGGGATTTGTATATTTATTTTATGAGTTTATTGCCGATATTTATGTATAGCACTTATATTTTACAGTACTGTTTTACGATAATATAAAATATGAATATGTTTACACTGTGTATATCGGTTTTGAATGTTTTAATTGTCTGAAATGTAAGTGAAAGGAATATGTACATATAAAATCATATCGACTTCTTAACGGGATTAAGAAAAACGGACGGATCAGCCTATGCGGACAATAATGGATCAAACAGGTTTTAGATAAAATTATTTTTGATCAATTGTATTACACCTTTTTACTTTATGGAAAGATACGTGGTCTTTAATGGTATTCCTGGTTTTCTACACAGATCAAGAATTCACGCACAAACTCATGCCGCTATCTATTACGGTAGACCCAAGGCTTAACTGTTCTTATTATATCTGGCTTCCTATGCATATCATGTAGCTCACTAATATGTAGTTTTGTCCATTCACCTGTCTATTCATCTCTCTTTGGCCCAAAAAAATTGCTAAGAATTTTATTCTCAAATACTCGTAAACTCCTTTCCTCCCTTAAAGTAAGAGTCCATGTTTGACATCCATTTAATATAACTGGTAGAATAATAGTTTTATATATTTTCAGTTTAACGTTTTTTGAAAGGAGTTGGGACGTCAAGAGTCCGTGTAACGCATAATAGTATGCATTTCCATAATATAAGCCTATGTTTAATTTATTTGTGCATCTCATTCCTATTAGCGATTATTGTTCCTAGGTATTTGAAATCAGCCACTTCTTCAAATTTCCTTCCTTCATTTGTCAATAGTTGACCATTTCCATTATATAACGCATTTCTATGTGTGAACATACATTTATTTTTATTTATGTTTACTTCCAGTCCCAATTTCTTAGTGTTACTCACTAGAGTGTGCGTATTTGCTCTTAGTATCTCCTCGTTATCGCTCAATAATACTCGTACTACATCATCGGCTTACACTATTAAGTAATTAAAATAAACTCATTTCATAGAGTGAAGAATAGTATTTCACTGAATCGAAAATAACATTGCCTTGTTAGATCTTAAAACCCGAACCCATATATACTAATCTAATCTAATCTAAGTAATAATTATAACAGCTCTATTAAACTGAAATATAGACAATATTATTACTTAGGAAAGTGGTACTTGTGAAGTGGAACAATAAATGTTAATGACAGGCCGTTAGAATTGTACTGACCACACAAACAACTTTGTTACAAATAATTTTATTGTGCTCTCTGCAGTGGGAACGGGTTTCATAGCTACTATAAACATGTTCGTTATGACGACGGTGTAACTGCATAAGACAGAATGACCGCGTATGCCCGCATGTGTTCAATTATCGTATCATTTGATTCAGTATTCCAATATTGTCAACATTTAATCTTTTCCTTTTCTTTTCTTCACCATTTTAATAATAATAATAATAATAATAATAATAATAATAATAATAATATAATTGCACAATATTGTATGGATGTGAAACTTGGGCTCCAATGAAAAAAACAGAAGGATAGAATACAGACGGCGCAGATGAGGTTCCTAAGACAAGTAAAAGGATGTACAAGACTTGATAGAATAAGAAATGAGGATATAAGAGAATAATTGAAAGAACAGCATTTATTGGATAAGGTTACAAATTACAGACAGAAATGGATTTATCATATGGATGGAATGAGTAAGGAGAGATATCCATTGTTAGTAATAAATTATCAAGCAAGAGGAAGACGTGATGTGGAAGACCTAGAAGACGTTGGGCTGATGCATTATGAAGTCAGAACGGGCAATTGCCTAATCCCTGGAGTGATGATGATGATGATATAATTGCGCACAATTGGGCAAATTAATTAAATGGCACATTGTGTTAATGACATTGTCACTTTGGAACACAATCTTACGTAGATGATATATTTTACACTTTAGTTTATATTTGCAACTGTCTTCGACTTGATGGTAAGAGACATTCACACACACTTTGTGGTCTGCATCTGGTGCCTTAGTTCCATGTTTGGTCCAGACCAGTTCCTATCTATCATAGCAGGCGTTCCGTAGAATTCTTCAGGAACGTCGTCGCGTTTCTGTCTTCTCTCTTGCATCAGTTGCTCGTATGGAGGTAGTAGCGCATACTGAGGTCTTCCAGGAGGAACTGTTCTCTTGCATATACTTAGACCAGTCTCGAGTAAGTGAATATAGAGACTGCCAGTATTTGATTTAAAAAGGAGGCCTTGACGGTTTCCAAGATTTTTAAGTCGCTTGTCTTCAGATGCTCCCAAACTATCTCTATCCCATATGTGATTATTGACACTATTTTTGGATTGAAGAATTGCACTGCTGTGTCTATTGATAGTAGGGCAGGTGATTTTATTTCATTCATGGCTCTTAGACCCGAGATATTTATAATGGATGATTCTTCACCATTTTTCCGTGTCTTTACCACCAGTGGAACATGCGACTTACAAGTCAATGTCCTGGATGGATCGCCGAAGACAGAGGGCAACACATTTTGAAGCATAATAGTTATGTACGCAACAAGGGATTTAAGTAGTACATTACTAGTCGAGGACGTGTTTGAGTGAGGACTAGCAAATAAGTTCGAGACTAGTAATGTACTTACTTCCCGAATTGCGTATATAATTGTGTTCACTCCTATACTAATAATTATGTTTAATTTTTATATTTCGTGTGAATTTATACCTTGGTTTGAAGAGTTCAATTGTTTGATAGCAAGGGAATGTTGATAAAACAACAGTATTAGTGGCAAACATTTTAAATAAAATTTTCAGACTGCATATTAATTACAAATATGATTATTTGTGAAGTAGAGGAAGCGGCGAATGCTGCAGTTCGTTTTCTATTACCAGCAAAGTCGAAAAATAGAAATGAAAAAGTATATGTGGTAGTTCAATGGAAGTTATGATAGATGATTTACATAAAGAAGCCAAATATATTGAAATAAATAAATAAAATACTAATGAAAATAAACCACATTTTATGGCTAATGTTAATAATTGTAACAACTGTTCAATCACTAAAAATTTGAATTATCAAGGTGAGAAATAAGTGTGATATATTAAAATTTTAAGTAGGTAATATTTTTACATAAAGTCCACCGCTGTGGTCTCGAGGTACCGTGCTGCCTTGTCAAGCAGTGGGCCCGAGTTCGATCCCCGGTCGGGAGAGTTTTTCTGGGTAAGGTTTTTATCGGGGTTTTTCTTCACCTGTAAGACAAATGTCAGGAAAACGTTAAGGCCCAAACGGTCCGCGAAATCATATGACATCGCAATCATCATCATTCATATTCATCTTAGGCTAAGCTTAGGATTAGGGACTCTCCTGGCGCACCACTATCGTCATCACCCGTCATATCATCGGGGCAACGTAACCCCGCCTTCCAGGCGCCCCAACCTCAGAAGTGGATTACAAGTACGCCATGCCAGGAGACAACACCAGGAATATCGAAAGACAACCTGTAGCATTTGCAAAAAAATTACATTATTAACAAAGTCAATTACTATTCTTCCATAGGGAAGTAAGTTTAACAATTACATTCCGTTGTCAATGGATACCAAGGCCTCACTAGTAAATTAAACTTACTTCTCTAAAATCAAAATAAATAATTATGTCATTATTAGTATAGGAGTGAACAAAGATATATACAATACTGTAGAATGAATGGGCCACCCAGAATTTGTTGTGAGTGAACACGAATCACTCTAGTGTACGTTTCATCATCATAGTCCATTAAAGAATTTAGGCTATTTGTTGACCTGTTTCGTCCTCAATAGAAACATCATCCAAAAGTCTTTTGAGTGGACGTCCTGGTCTTTTTCTTCTTCCTGCAAGTTGATAGCTTAACATTTGTTTGGATGTCCTCTGATCCTCCATTCGATGAACATGTTGTATACATCTTGTTTTATAAGAAGACATTTTGTTTTTTAAAGCTTTTATGTGTAATTATTCTAAGATGTATTCATTATTATGATATGCTAGTTTGTAGTAGTAGTAGTAGTAGTAGTAGTAGTAGTAGTAATAGTAGTAGTAGGAGGAGGAGGAGGACTTTATTAGACAAAAGTAAGATATTTACAATATTATTTACAAATATGGGTCGCACGGGCAGTAAGCCGTATATGCTGTTGACAGTCCATTACAATAAGGTAATAATTGGTACTAGTGTAAAGAAAAATAAACAACAAAAAAAGCAATAACACTACAATTACATAAAGGAAACACAATAATATTACAATTAAATAATAGCAGAATAGCATTATACACTAGTTAATTTATATATAATTGTTAAGAATTAATGGTATTGCATTTTGATAACATATATTTATTCATGAATGAATGTTGTCCTTATTTTCCGCGTTTTGTCCAGAAATTTACCGAGGTTTATCCAATTTTCTGGATTTACCAATAACTCGTAGCATGCCAATCTCTCCCGATTTGAATTTAGAAATCTTTCAGGTAATAACTGACGTTCATGCACTTGAATGTTTTTGGAATAACTGCAGCTTTAAGATAGAATTTGTTAACCCTAAATTCCTTAACTACACTAGCGAGTAAGTTCAAACAACAGAAAATAAGGTATATACACTCATAGCAATCAAAATAAACCAGATGAAAAATTAGTACGGCATTAGTATGTCCTTCTCTTTATTTTTCTCCACTTTATGTAGGCTTCAATTTTTTTAAATCATACCGCGTATAAACTACCTGTTTTTTTTATTTCAGGGATTGTTGATGTATCCTCAACCAAAATATACCATAATTTTCTTCCACGCTTCCCGGTCTTGCACGTCTGCTTCTGTCATATCTCTCGTCTTCAAATATAATTAGAATTTTAATTGGTTGAGATGGGTTAGGGTTAGCTTCATATTGTTTAGTTAATCAGCTTAGGGGTATTATTTGAGGAATAGAAGAGTATCACAAAATTATTATTTTAGATTGACACTCTAATGTTATAAATTAACTAACTTGTCTTGAATCTCCTTTATCCACGTTGGCCTCGATCTATCACGTTTCCCTTTTCCAGGAGGTATCTATTTCAATACCTCTTTGTTTGTTTCTGTGTATCTTCTTCTCATTATATGTAGATATCATCTTAGTTGGATTTCTTCAATCTTTTGTACAATATCCTTTCTACATTCATAATTTCACTTATTGTATTATTTTTTTATTTTATCCACTTTTGGTATATATGCCGATCTTCTTAAAAAGTCCATTTCTGTGACTAATAATATAATCTATTTCTGTGTTTTTGCTTCAACGTCCATGTTTCCGCGCCATATAATAAAATACCCTTCACAATTGTATTATAATTTAATCCATCCATAGTAATTCTGCCTGAATGCAGGTCTTTCACTGCAATCATAGCATTTTCATGCTATGCTTGCAGCTTTATTAGGGAATTGTAGGTGTGGTAGCTTCCCGTTGCTTTCCACACCGGTGAAGGATGATGATGATGATGATGATAATAAGGATGATGATTATGATGGCCATATGATTTCGGGGACCGTTTGGGCCTTCAAGTTTTCCTGACATTTGTCTTACAGGCGAGGAAAAACCCCGATACAAACCTCACCCTGGAAAACTGTCCCGGCCGGGGATCGAACCCGGGCCCGCTGCGTGGCAAGGCAGCACTCTACCTCGAGACCACAGCGGTGGACTTATATATATAATATGGTATCTTTATTATGCTATAAATAACTACTGTGTTGTGTTCGTATCTTTTGATAAATGTTTTAAATGTAACGATATTATGAATGGGTGGTTATAAAATGTCGACTCCGTGATTTGAACACAGGGCGTTCCCGAATATTATTCTCTACAATCACCAGCTATGACTATATATATATATATATTTATTTATTTATTTATTTTATTTATTTACATATAAAATGTCCAACGCTGTGGTCTCGAGGTAGCGTGCTGCCTGGTCACGTAGCGAGCCCCGGGTTAGATCCCCGGTCGGGGCAGTTTTTCTGGGTGAGGTTTTTATCGGTGTTTTTCCTCACCTATAAGACAAATGTCAGGAAAACGTTAAGGCCCAAAGGGTCCCTGAAATCATATGGCCATCATCATCATCATCCTTCACCGGTGTGGAAAGCTACGGGAAGCTACCACACCTACAATTCCCTAGCAAAGCTGCAAGCATAGCATGAAAATGCTATGACTGCAGTGAAGGACCTGCCTTCGAGCAGAATTACTATGGGTGAATATATAAAATGGCGTAGCCCAATATTGAGCCTGTCCTTTGTTAGGAGTTACTAGACAAAGTTCATGTACCTTATTTGGCCGCGGTGGACTAGAGGTTATGCTCCTTGCCTCTGGTCCCAAGGATCGCGGGTTCAAACCCGGCCAGGGTCGATGGATCTTTTAGGAGCAAGTCCTCCGGGAGGGATTTTAAGCCGTAGGTCCCGAGTCTCAAGATTTTCAAGCTCGTAAAAGATCCTTAAGCCTGAATGAAAAGGCCTCTAAGCAAAATTTACCGAATTTTCCCGTCCTAATACTACCTTGGTTTACTAGATGTCAGTACGAGGCGGAACGCTGACCACGGACCACTCAAAAATGACATCTATATGAAAACTAGTGTAACTAAATTAATATGGTTCAAACTCTTTCCTGCAGGGGGAGAGCGCCTAAATCTCTGTAAAGGGAAACATGGGCTTACAATACAATACAATTTGCCAACAGATATAATGAATGGCATGCGGTAAACATATCGATTCAGTGAGCCATCTAGCAGGCTCTGAGGTATTACTAGGATGTTGATGTCGATCAATGTTGCTTAGAGTTTTTTTATTCAGGCTTAATGTTCTTTTATGAGCCTGAAAATATTCAAACTCGGGACCCACGGCTTAATGTCCCTCCATGAGGACTTGCTCCTTGGATTATTCAGACCTAAAAAATTCCATCGAACGCGGCCTGGTTTGACCCGGGACCCTTGGGACCAGAAGCAAGGGGCATAACCACTAGTTCACCGCGGCCGACTATATATAGCCTATAATCATCATCTTTAAGTTATGGGCCTATTGGCACAAAAACAGACACACAAAAACACATACAAAACACACACAAAAAACACATGCACACACAAAAACACATACATACAAAAACACACTCACAAAACACACACAAACACATACACACTCAAAAACACACAAAAAACACCCAAACACACAGACGCAAATACACACAAAAAACACCCTAACACACACACGCAAAAACATACACACAAACACATACGCACACACAGACACACCCAAATACACACACAAACACACCCTAAAACACACACACACACACACACACACACATATATATATATATATATATATATTCTTTATTTGGAATGTTTTTAAAGTTCGATGATGCATTCAGCTATAAGATATTAACTAAATATTATAAATATTAATGAACATTAAAGTAATTATTCCATTTCTATAGTAATTCTGCCCGATGACATCTCTTTCACTGCAATTATTGAATTTTCATGCAATGTTTTGCAGCTTTACTAAGGAATTATCGGTGTGGTAGCTTCCCGTTGCTTTCCACACCGGTGATGGACCGTTGGGCTTTTAGCTTGCTGACATTTGTCTTACAGGTGTGGAAAAAACCCGAAAAAAACCTCACACAGTACCTTATCGCGACCTGGAATCTAATCACGACCCGTTGCGTGACAAGGAAGCACCCTACCTCGAGACCATAGGGGTGGATTAATTAATTATAACAGATGGATTAATATACAATAATCCCGTAGCAAGAGAGAATGCAGAAATTATTTGGCTCATGAAATTACGCTTGAAAGGCGTGAAATGTGTGTTTGTTGTTGGAATTTGGAGGCGAGTGTACTTTTGGATCTTGAAATGGCAGGGAAATTTATTGAAACTGCGGGAAACTCGTGGACTGCATCATCTTTCATGTGCGCTTGCGCCTGACCTAACTAGAGACTGGGGTCAAGAGAACAGGTCTTTACCTGAAGTAGTTCTTATTGTCGTTAGATCTCATCCTCACTGGAAGGCAAGGAGGTCGATGGTGCCTTTAGCTTGTACCTTGTTACTAACTGGTTCAGAAGTGAGGATTACATTCTTATTCAGTATTAAATGCGATGAGGGAAATGTAAACCATTGCGAACCACACACAAATCATTAATTTTTTTTTTAATTTCAGAAAATATATTATTTAATAAATCCCTCCATGGTATCTTTACCTTGTCGTGGTGGAGTGGCTTGCGTGCTTAAGTGATCCTGAGAGCTATGCCGCCGGTAGCATTGCTGCCGATAGGGTTACCCATGCCGGACTGGTCGGAGGTGATAAGCCAGACGAAAAAAGTACCTTGGACGAAAGAGTGACGATCTTCCATCGTAAAAATACAACCGTCAAGAAAAGCGGACATGGGTTCAACTGGGGTAAAAATATATAATATGAACTGTTAAGTCTCGTAGTTTGCGATGGACAGGACATGTTGCACGTTTGGGGAATGAAAGACTTGCATGGAAGCTTCTTGTAGGAAAGCCAGAAGGAAAACGTCCAGTTGGTAGACCAAGAATGAGGTGGGAGAATAACATTAACTATGATTTCAGGGAAGTAGATTATACAGGGAATGATTGGATAGCATTAGCTCAGGATAGGGATGTATGGAGAGCTTAAGTCCGCGCGCCATGAACCTATGGGTTCGATAGTGCCAGTGAGTAAGTAATACATATTAATATATACTTATGTCGATGGAAAAGGCTTTCTTGAGGAGAGCAGCAAGATGTTCAAAATTAGGAAAAATAAGGAATACTGTTATACGAGAAAAATAATTGATATTAGGTATTCAATAGTAGATTATATAAGATATAAGCAATTAAATTGGTATGGGCATGTACGACGAATGCAAGAAGAAAGATTACCCAGAAAAAACATTGGAATGGTATCCACCTGGAAGAGGAAGGAAAGGAAGACCTCGAAACTCATGAATGCAAGAAGTAAGAAGTGGAATGAGAACATAAGGACGGGAGGACATGGAGTGGATGGATAGAGACGAGTGGAGAAGGAAAATAAAACTTTAGGCACAGAAACATGTGTAAACATTGAAAATCTGTATATAAATAAATTACTTAATATATAAGCGAATATCTCACGACCGAACTAGAAAATCAAGAGAAACTACAATGTGAAAATGTGGAAATTAAGATAGTTGAACATTTAAAATATTTAGAATCAATTTTAGAATCAGATGGGAAAAGTTATAGTGTAATTGAGAAAAGAATTAGTGAAGGAAGAAGAGTAATTGGAGTGTTAAATTCACTGATATGGAGTAAAAATATTACACATAAAATCAAGACATTCATATTTAAATCATTGGTACAAAGTATTATGTTGTATGGTGCAGAGACCTGGAATTTAGGTAGACAGTAAGCAAAAAACATATTGACAACAGATATGGATTTTTGGCGAAGGACATCAAGAAAATCAAGAAAGGATAAAAGATGGAACCAGAAAATGATAAAATAATAAATGTTAAACATAATATTATAGAAGTAGTAGAAAAACGAAGACTGAAATGGTTTGGACACCTGAAGAAGATATAGAATAATAGAATCCCAAGAATGATGCTGGATTGAAATGCTGAAGGCAGGAGAGGAGAGGGGGGGGGAAACCCAGGGAACAGTGGCTGAATCAAGTGAGAAGAAACATGATCAGCAGTAACCTCAAATAAGAAGATGCTGAGGATAGAAATCTGTGGCGGAACAAAATACATTTGGGCTGAAGGATAAATACTGTAATGTAAAAAAATCCTTAATAAAACATTATTTCATTAATATATTATTAGTAGGATTCGGAAATTGAGAACCTATAAAATGCCTATAAAAGACCTTTAAAAAGACATAACGATATCTTACAAAATACCTAAAAACGGGACAAAGGTCATAAAAAGTGTTGAAGTTGCTAACAATTGATTAAAGACAACGTCGCTGCCTTTACCCTGTGCTTAAGGTAATTTACACAAAGTGGTAAGTTCTTAGACAATTTAAAGTCTACATATAATAGTTGAGGTGGAACAAATGTGTTTGGAATGTGCAAAGTCTTTAGATTATAAAACTAGATAGTGGTTTTAAAAACTTGGAATTGATACTAGTCTCTGCAGATTGGACCTATTTTCGATATGAGTATAATGTTTGCATTTTTTAAAATGGAATAGGTGAATAAGGTGTTATTAAATTATGAGAGAGATAGACAAATTACGGTTTCTGGAATTTTATACTTTTAAACTAACTAAATAACTAACAACTAACTCACTGGCACTATCGAACCCGTAGGTTCATGGTCGAGCGGACATAAGCTCTCCATACATCCCTATCCTGAGCTAGTGCTTTTCCAATCATTCTCTGTATAATCTACTTCCTTCAAATCATAGTTAATGTTATTCTCTCATCTCATTTTGGTCTACCAACTGGGTGTTTTCCTTCTGCTTTTCCTATAAGATAGCTTCCATGCACGTCTTTCACTCCCCATTCGTGCCACATGTCCTGTCCATCGAATTTTCTACGAGACTTAACTGTTCTTATTATATCTGGCTTCCTATAAACACCATGTAGTTCAATATTATGTAGTCTTCTCCATTCATCTGTCTGTTCATCTCTCATTCGTCCAAACATTTTTCCTAAGTACTTTATTCTCAAATATTCGTAATCTATTTTCCTCCCTTAAAGCTAAGAGTCCACGTTTCGCACCCATATAATACAACTGGTAGAATAACAGTTCTATATATTTTCAGTTTAACGATTTTTTTTTTGGAAAGGAGTTGGGACATCAAGAGTCTCTGTAATGCATAATAGCGTACATTTCCAGAATTGAGTCTATATTTAATTAGAGCAACTCAGATTTCAATTTCTGCCGGAGAGATTTCTCAGGTCGGATCAAGGGAGAGTGGCATGCTGGAATCTTTTAGGACGGATCGAGAATGAAGTGAAAAATGCAAATTTTTGGGAACAGTAAGGAAATTGAGGTATGGCAAAATTGGAGGTCAATAAGGACATATGTATTACCAATAATAAGAATCTCAATATGACCTTTATTTTCGATCTTCAATTATATTATATAATAAATAGTCTTGATAAGTTGAATAGCCTGATAGTGCGTTTGATTTCTGCAGGGACGGGGGGGGATTAATGAGCGCGGGCGCATGTGTATGTTAGTGGGGACATGTGTATGTATATGTGTGCGTTTTTTCTCTCTTTTTTAAAATTGTTTTACAGAATTTTTTTAATTATTAATATACATGGTCTTTTCACGGATGGGTGTACATGTGCATTTATATATATATATATATATATATATATATATATATATATATATATATAGTGTAGGCATACATTTAATTTATATCTCATTGTTTTGATACAGGTATGTGGCCATGTAGGGATTTTTTATATATTATGATTATTTTTTGTATTTTTATTCATGGAAAAATAAAGTACGTGCTGCCAACCAGGCACGTGGGCAATGTAAATACATATGTATCTCGTTTCTTAAAAAAGACAATAAATTCCATTAATTCATTCATGTTTAATTATTTTGAAGGACATAATTTAAAGAAAATATTATATGTTTTTCTGAAATCAAATTCCACAATTTAGATATTTTCATAAATATTGTCACGAGTAATTTCCAAATGTATCTAGAGGATTAGGAAATCAAGAGTGACATTCCTTAGGACTATTCAACGAATACAATTAAGCTATTTACACAAAAATAATTATTTAAATATATACTTAAACAAATATTAATATATTTATTGCAAACGGCGATGTTTCAAACAAATGAGAAATGTTAGGTTATTTTCATTTGTTCATCCACTGCAACTTGATCACATTATTTATTGTCAAATAGGATCGCAATATTGTAAGAATCCACCCTAGTGGAGAAAAAATTAAATACAAACTGCATATTATAAACAACATTGTAGGTTATTAGTTTATTTTTTCGGAAACAATCAGTAAAATCTGTATCCAAATAAACAATTATTGAACACACAATTATCAAATGTGTTTTTGGAAGGAATCTGTTAATTATTTTCAATATTCAATGTAATGTTGGAGAGTCAGTCACTACAAAATAATGCTCTGACCTGTTGAGCATATTAAAAAGGAGAAACTTTCTTTATGACAACAGGTGGAAGTGATAAAGAGAATTCGATAAGAAATGAGTGAAACACGACTGTCATCGGTTGTGAAACAAAATTCATTGAAACTTGGTCATTTGGAGCATGAGTTATATAGTTTTTTTTTTTTTTTCAAATGACCCAGGTTTGTCTTTCGACATTCCTGGTTTCTCTCCTGGCATGGCGTACTTGTAACCACTTCTGAGGTTGGGGCGCCTGGAAGGCGGGGTTACGTTGCCGCAATTATATGATCGGTGATGATGATGATAATGGTGCGCCAGGAGAGTCCCTAATCCTAAGCTTAACCTAAGATGAATGTGAATGAAGATGATTGCAATGGCCATATGATTTCGGGGACCGTTTGGGCCTTAGATTTTTCCTGACATTTGTCTTACAGGTGAGGAAAACCCCGATATAAACCGCACCCAGAAAAACTGTCCCGACCGGGGATCCAACCCGGGCCCGCTGCGTGACAAGGCAGCACGCTACCTCGAGACCACAGCGGTGGACATGAGTTACATAGTTATCATTAACATATTCATTAAATTTAGGATTAAGGACTCTCCTAGAGCAGCATCGCCTATCATATATCATCGAGGCAGTGTATCTACGCCTTCCAGGCGCCCCAACCTCAGAAGTGGGTTACAGTTACGCCATGCCAGGAGAGAATACTAGAATGTCGACATGACAACGTGGTGGCACTGAATAAAGAAGACAAAATTATAAACGTATCTTTGATACGTATTTAGTATAGTGAATCATAAATAAAAAAACATACGTGATTGTATTTACTGCTAGATTTTTTATTAAAATTAAAGATTCAAGAGACCGAATATGCAAATAAATATAGGTTACGTTATGAATTTACCCGGAGCAAGGTTTTTGCGTTTCCATAGCAACAAGACCCACCCAGCATGTGACAGGCGTGTTGCCTAACTTAACGGCGTCATCCGCACACTTCGGGGAGAGAATTTACGAGTTATGCAAATGCTATTGTCTATTGTACCGCCGTTATTCAACATTTGCATATCTCCTCATACTGCTTTTTTGTATTGCTTAACCACTTCGTTATTCATTCATTTGTTCGCTTAATTACAAATTTAGATTTTAAAAATTGCAAGACATTTTAGTGAAATGATATTTGTTCTTTTGTTTTATGTAGAAAAAATCGTGCAGTTAATAATTTATAGCTCTAAATTAGATTTTAATTTAGCATAGCTTATTACATAATACGGAGCTACATGGTCTTTATAAGAAGCCAGATATAATAAAAACAGTTAAGTCTCGTAGACTGCGGTGGACAGGCTATGTGGCACGTATGGGGGATGAAAGAGGTGCTTGGAAGCTTCTTGTAGGAAAGCCAGAGGGTAAAACGCCACGTTAGTAAACCAAGAATGAGTGAGAGAATAACAGATTCATGATTTTAGGGGAGTGGATTATACAGGGGATGATTGGGAAACATTAATTCAGGATGTTTGCGCGGCCATAAACTGTACAATCAGCCAGATATTCTGAATTTTGTTAATGTTAATAGATTGGCATGGGCTGGACACATTATTCGTATGGACAACAAAAGGATTACAAAAACAATTTACAATGAGCAACCTCTATTGGCCAGAAAGGTTGGAAGACCTAAATTAAGATGGAAGGATGGTATAATTCAAGATATCAAGATTTTAAAAATAAAAAAAAACTGGAAGAATGAAGCTCAGAACAGGGAAGTCTGGCATAAGCTTCTGAAGGCGGCCAAGGCCCACATGGGGATGTCGAGTCATTCACAATGATGATGATGAATACATTTACAACTAAACTCTAAACCAACTCTTAATATAAAATAATTTCACAAAATAAAGGGTGCCCTTTTTTATTAAGACTTATTTTACCTGCGTCGCCAGCGTCTCACATCGTTGATATAAAAGTAAAGATAAAGTGATCCCACTATAGCCCTTAAGAGGCTCTTGTGGGTAGTAGAAGGTTAAGACTCCCAGTTTTCCTACACAATTGGCACTTGATATCAGCCAGGTTGTCAGCCTTGCGTGACGGACGTTTCTACCCCAGAACTAGCGTCTGGTACTCATTTAATTCGACCGCAGGGCCACACTGCTGCCAGATGGTTTGTATCAGTTAAAAATCCTGATCCCCCCGGGACTAGAACCTCCGACCATAAGGCTTGTAGCGTAGTGCCTTAACCGCTGTGCTGCGGCGTGCCTCCACACCTAATATATAATAGTTATATATATATATTTATTTATTTATTTAATTATTTTACCTGATGGAGCTAAGATCGTCAGTTCTTCTCATCCACTTCACCAGGGTTAAATTATACATAGGCATACAATAATAATTATGATAAATGATACATAATAGATAATTATAGATTACACAATATAAAGTTGACAAGGGAAAGAAAGAAAAACAGTAATAATAACAAAAATAATAACCTATAATTACATTAAGTAATTGGCTTGGTAAAAAAGTTTAAAATGTAAAGGAATAATGAAAATATACATGGAACACGGTTATATATTACACTGTCTAAGAAAACATGTAGTGAGTTTCTTTTTAAACTGTTTTTGAGTCCGGCAGTCCTTGATATATGAGGGAAATGGAATTCCAGAGTCGGGTGATTGAAACAAGGAAAGATGAGGGATAGTCAGATATTAGATGTAGAGGAACAATTAAGAGTTAAATTTTCTCTCGATCGTGTGTTTAGGTTACGGTGGGAGGATAGCGAGTGAAAACGAGTAAAAATATAAAGAGGTGATGAGGTGGGCAAAGTGTTGCATAAGAAGCTGAGGCAATGTATCTTCCAATCGGAGCCAAGCCAACATTTTAAATACTTCAAATATCACTTATTATATGCATTTGAAAAAAGTCAACTCGAAAATATTCAAGGAGTATCAGTCCTCTCACAGGAGGCGAGAGGTCAAATTCGATTCTGAGAAAGTCACGACTGCTGGGGAAGTTACCAAACTTAATGAAAAGTGACGTGGAACTATTTGAGTGGTTGGAAACTTTATAATGTAATAAACCACAAGTCCACCAGTGTGCTTTCAACATGGTAAATCACAAACTTAGAGTTTCTGAGCACTGAGATATGTTCAGTACACTGAATTGTGGAGCAGAAGGGCTGCACGGCCCCAAAATCCAAACTATATATATATATATATATATATATATGTATAACATGAAAAGAAAAATAAATGCCTGACTCGGGATTTGAACACGAGATCTCTAACTTTAACCGTTAGCGCTCTAACCAACTGAGCTACTCATGAATCCTAACACAAACATTTATTTTTCATATATATATATAGTATTCTCAAATAACACGAGAGAGAGTGGAATATCGTTCCAACTGCCACATAGTGGTTACTATAACAAATAAGCATTTTTAAAGACTATTTAACTCATGCCATAAATGCTAGTCAATGACCAATCACGTTTCAATGAATTTTGTTATATAACCAATGACAGTCGTGTTTCACCTCGCTCTTTATCGATTTCTCTTTATCAGCTCCTGCTTTTGCGATAAAGAAAGCTCCTCCTTTTTAATGTTCTGAACAGGACAGAACAATTAATTTCTCCAACAAATACGATGAATATAGCAAATAATGAACAGATTTATTGATTTTACTGAGTTGTTTACAAAAAAAATAACCCGTAATGTTGATTATGATACATAGTTTGATGTGTTTCATTATATCTCCACTTGGGTACATTCTTACAATATTGCGATCTTATTTGGCAATAAATAATATGATCTAGTTGCAGTGAAAGAACATAACCTCACATTTCTGATATGTTTTCAAACATCGCCGTTTATATTAAATACATAAATATTTTAAAATAGCTATAATTAAACAATGATTTGTGAGTAAACAGCTTAATTTTATTCGTTAAATAGTCCTAACAAATGCCACTCTTGATTTCCAAATTCTCTAGATAAATTGGAAATCACTCGTGGCATTACTTATGATAAAGTTGCACTTTGTTTATTGTCTTTTATCCATCCATTATTAGTATCCTGATTTGAGTTTTATAAATTAATTGTTTGGTGTGTTTTATAATGGTATTATAAATCTTTGGACACCTCGGCTTCTAGCGTATATGACATGAATATTTCCTTTAAAAATTCTATACTTATATTGTATGCCTTGCTATTCAATTCTGATATTGTCCAATGATAGTTTAACTTCAATTTGCGTTATATATGAAATTACGAATTTTTTTCGACTACGAGTAAATTTGGATAGGGGTCGTCTGTAGTTTGTTGTTTGGATCACTACAGATTCTGCTGAAAATATAGGAGCGGATTTCCACTTTCTCCGCTTGCCTCTCGACCATTGCTGCATTATTTTCATCGGCCAACAGAAGTGGTCGTGCGACCTAGCAAAGTTGGTTAAGACGGAAGATCATGAATTTGAGTCCCATGGCAGAGCATCATAGCCCTGTGGTCGATATTGCACGACTGAAATTCATCATCATCATCAACAACGTCCTCATCATTATTCAGTGATGAGGTCTTTGTCTGTTCCGATCTCACATCTGTTCAGCCCAGCGCATTTTTGGTCTTCCCACCGATCTTTGTCCTCCAAGATTATACATCAGTGTCATCTTTGGTATCCTATCCTCTGTAATTTTTGCAGATATTGTATCCAATTGTCTCTGTGTTCTTCTATTTGTTGAAGAAGTGGTTGTGCTTTTATTTCATCCTGGGACAACAGAAGTTTAATGAATAAGGGAGACGAACTAATGACAGAACTCAGAAACAGAAAAATTAATATAGCAGTGACCATAGAAACAAAGAAGAAAGTAAATGGTACAAAATATATTGAAGATTATGTAATGACTGAAATTATTGCGAAAATTATGTGATCAATATTTTATTCGAAAATATGGAAAATAACATGAAATGTTCTTCTTCTTCTTCTTCTTCCTCTACACATGGATGCTGGCAGCACGTTCACTTCAGGTCCGGGGTATGGTGACATAGTTATGGTCTTCCTAACGGCCTCTTTTGCTGAGGTGTCCCAGTCACGCACTTTCTAATGTTCTCCATTCTATCTATGTGAACGTTCCAATATAGTCTTCTATCATTTATCCAGAGGTTTAAATGTTCATTTTCTCATTCTTCTCTAATAACAGAGTTGCGAATTTTCTCTCTCGGTGATTTCCCTATGATTTTCCTTAAAACTTTCATGTCAGTTGTTTCATTAATTTGGTTTGTTTTTTGAGTTTCTGTTCGGCATTCGCAACCATATGTTAGAACTGGTCTTATGACAGATTTGTAAATTCTTACTTTTGTATCTGTTCTTAAATTTTTATTTTTCCAAACGGTAATGTTTAAACATTCCAATATGTTGTTTGCATTATTTTCTAGATGGAGGATTTCAACTGTTATTCTGTTGCTGCTATTAATTTCTACTCCCAAATAATTGAATTTCACGATCTGTTCTATACTTTTCGCTTCTATTTCTAATTTAAACGTCGTGGGACCTTGATTTAATTTGTGTATTGAGAATTCGATGTTTTATTTTGAAGTAGTGATTCTAAATTTGTGCATTAACATTTGTAAATCATCATCACTCTGTCCAACTAGTGTTTTTTAATATTTATTCTTTTTCTTGCTAGGATTGAACCTTTTAGGTTCGTTCCGGCTCCAAGTAAAGTATCATAGCTGCTGTGTCCATCTCTTTCGTGGGCGTCCCCAATTTCTTTTTCCTCATCTTGGTTCATAGTTCAGACTTTTCCTAGGCAATCCGTTGGTTTCTATTCTGCAGACATGTTCATACCATTTTCTCAATACTCTTCTATTTTATCTGTCAGACTGAATGTTTGTAGTTCTTTACGGATATCTTCACTTCGGTGTTTTATCCATTGAAGTATATCCTGCCACAAATTGTAAATATTTCATTTCTGTAGCTTCCTTTCTTTTAATTGACTGTTTATTCAGTATCCTTAAATATTCATTTATTATTATTATTTTTTATGTGGAAAGCAACGGGAAGCTACCACACCTACAATTCCCGAGTAAAGCTGCAAGCATAGCATGAAAATTCTATGATTGCAGTGAAGGACCTGCCTTCGGGCAGAATTATTATTTAGTAATTTTTAACTTACAGTTGCTAATCTTCACCCTTCACTTTCAAGAGCATATCCTTGAAGTGCATTTGAAGATATAACTTCTTTAGCTTTTTTCATATTCTAGGTCTTGCCAGAATACTTCATCCGACTGGTACCCATTGAATATTTTTAGACCATCCTTGTAGCTGCTACATTTTCATTACGTGATCAGTAATTATTAACTCCTTATTTCCAATCCCATCACACTTTCCACAGCTCCTATGAGTCTTCTGATTTCTTCATTCAGCATTTTTACACTTCTTAAATAATGTTTCAACAGTCAAACGTTTATACTGCTATTATTCATTCTCCACTTATTTTAATATATATATAAATCCGACAATATCTGGTTCATTAACTAACCAGAATAGTCACTACCACTATCACGCAAACATAAGTTATCGACACATACATATCACGAACTAATCAACGCGTTCAAATCCAGTGAAAATCATCATCATCATCATCTGCATTCATAGATTAGGTCTGTTCACCCGTTCCGACTTCAGCTCATCTCTTTCTAGGTCTGCCCACATCTCGGGTGCCTTTAGGTTTGTATTTTGTTATTTGTTTTGGATATCTATCTTCATTCATTCTGTATATGTGTTGCTTCCATTTTTGTCTATATGTATCTATTTTATCAGTTATTGCAAATATTTGAAGTTCCTGTCTTATTTCTGTGTTCTTGATTCTGTCTTCCTTAGTGCACCCTTTAACAGATTTCAAAAATTTCATTTATGCCGCCGTTATTTTACTTAGAACTTGTTTTTTATGTATCCAGGCTTCAGGACCATAGAGCAGTACCGGTACTGCCAACGTTTTATAAAATTTCAATTGGGTCTCTCTTGTTGATTTGTTATTTAGTGATCGTTGTATCGTACCACATATTCCCTGGAATTTTGCTATTTTATTAGTTATATCATTATCATAATTAAATGAAATGCCACATCCTAGATAATTGAGATGGTTCACGTGTTCTATGATTTCCTATTACTATTTTGGATCTGATTTGATTTTTCCCTTGGATTGCCATTACCTTAGTTTTTTTGTATGGATATTTTGAGATTATATTGTTCATAAATATTATGTAATTTAAAAATATTCCTTTCAAGTTCGTCTTCCGTATTTGCTATTATTACCTGCTCATCAGCGTATAATAATGTTCAATCCGACTTTTATTCTGCTGAAGTTTAAAATAAATATGGAAGGTTCACCCGAATGGGTATTTTTTCTTTGCTGTATTCGGAGATTGATTTTGTTCTTTCACGGCACTCGGTGATATGATATTGGTTGCATCTCTGTCCGCACAATTCACATACACTTTGGTCATTCGGGGTGTGGAACGTCTTGTTCTTGCATAATATGTGGTGGAAGCCGTGGATGGCTAATATTGTAATGGTGTGTCTCTGCTCCTGATTCTCTTTGGTCCAGTTGCGATCGATCATTGCAGTCGTCCCATAGAAGTCGATATCTATCTCCGCTCTTTTCATTCTTCTCAGTTCTAGTAGCTTGTTGCTGGCTCCGGTAGATTGTAGGCTGAGTCTCAGATCTTCTATGTAAAACGTTTCCTTGGCCTGCTCATATGCCAGCCTTGATGGAGCATATTTTTCCCACTCTGTGGGCACATTTTAGGAACCGTGCCTTAACTTTCTCAATGCGTTCTATGTCACTGATTGTTAATTTTCCCCATATTAATTCGAGCCCATACGTGATTATTGGGGATATTGTCGTGTTGAAAAGTGTAGTGGCTGACGTTAGTGATACGGATGCAATGTTCTTTATTCTATACCGGTACATCGCTTTCGTGGCTTCTGCCGTCATTTCTTGTATGTGGTATCTGAACGAGTTCCTTGTTGTTTGTAGGGTTACGGCTAGATATCTGAATTTGTTGACTGTTGTTATAGGTTTCCTTGTATAGCGTCATTATGTATTTTTTTGATGTCCGCCCTCCTTTTCTGAATATCATCAGACAGGTCTTTTGCATATTGATGCTCAGTTTTTTTTTCATTACCCAGCTTTCTAATTCTAAAAGTGTTTCTTGTAGTTCTTCTCGTTTGGGCGATCCTGAGGCCATATCGTCTGCATACATTATTAATGTGGTTGCAGGCTTTCCTTCGAGTATCTCCACTATGTTTGCCGTCGCTATGTTAAACAGTAGCGGGCTTATGGGGTCCCCCTGCAGGACTCCATTTGTGTGCGTGATGATCTTTGATCTGGTGACACCGTCTTCTATTTCGATGTAGTTATTAATCAAAAATGTTTGATTAAAAATTAAATTTGTAGTGTGTATAATTAAAATAATTGTTAGGGTAGAGAGCGTCTTCTATTATGTTGACTAGTGGATGTTCAGCGCCGATCATGTGTTTTATTTTTTGGATGAAGAGTTTTCTGTTCAGGTAGTCGAATGCTTTGAGGTAGTCTATGAATACAGTATAGTATTTTCCTTTGGGTTTTCGTAAGGCTTCTTCTATTTCGCCCATTAGGCACTTGACGGCTTGTAGAGTGCTTCTACCTCGTGTGAAGCCAAATTGACATTCAGGGATTGAGACCACTTCTTCTAGTATGTTTGTTACGAAGTTATTTTTTACTAGTAGAGGTTACCAGCCTGAGGCCAAACCCCTCTACCTGCAGCGCAAGGCAGGGAACTGCAATTTCGGAGTGTTCTTCTCGTAGAGAAGTTGCCTTCATATGGCTTTGGAGATTTCTCTTCTCCTACTTAACTCAGTGGACGAGGAGCTCACAAAAGGGCAGGGGCGCCTACGCCCTGGAGTGGCGTTCCAAATACTCAACTCTGTTAACTGATCCATTGGAAATCCACATTCAAATCTTCTTGAGGGTTTAACCCACCGTTATGGCCGCTTTGTCCATTAGAAATCATCACATAGTGGATTACTCCGGATCATGATAATCCCCTTCATCGGGGCGAGCATGATGCTGCATTTGAGTTAAAGTATAATCAACCTCTGGCGGCGGCGGCGGATTTATTAGAATTGACTCAACCGGCAGGTTTCTTCAACTTGCAGCTGCTCACTGACGTATATTGATACATTTGGAAAGCATTCAGTCCTCTTGGTCGGCGGAACTCATCCCCTTTCCAAGGCATGGGATAGACCTTCTTTGTATTGGCCTTCATTGGCCCACTGTCCTCTTCATCGAGATCATATGGGCTTTCCGCCTCACTGGACGCCGGGGGAGGATCTCGCCTGCCGAATAAATATTTCAATAAACCTTTTGACGATACACATTATAATTAATCTCTATATTCACACATTTACATAACATTAAAATGGTGACCATAGTTTGATTCAGAAAGAAGGCATTGTAGCGTTCTTCTTTGTTGTGCTATGTAGCATAAAATGTTATAAATAATAATATAGTAGCTTTTATTCTATTCTATGTAACACAGAAAGTTAATATAACAATCTCTGAAAGTAAATCGAAAGTAATGGCATTAAACGGGAAAGACCATACGAGGTGTAAAATTAGCATTAATAACAGTATAATAAATCCCTCCATGGTATCTTTACCTTGTCGTGGTGGAGTGGCTTGTGTGCTTAAATGATCCTGAGAGCTATGCCGGCGGTAGCATTGCTGCCGATAGGGTTACCCATGCCGGACTGGTCGAAGGTGATAAGCCAGACGAAATAAGTACCTTGGTCGAAAGAGTGACGATCTTTCACCGTAAAAATACAACCGTCAAGAAATGCGGACATGGGTTCTACTGGGGTAAAATTTTCCGGAGGTCAAATAGTCCCCCATTCGGTTCTCCGGGCGGGGACTACTTCAGGGAACCCATGCCAAAGGCTCAAACACAGGGACATGTTCCTAGGAACATGGAATGTTAGGACTTTATACAATAGCGGGGCACTAGAGATATTAACGCGGGAATTGGATAAATCGCCCTTGGATATAGTCGCTTTACAGGAAGTTAGGTGGCCAGGAGAAGGTAGTCAGGAATCAGGAAGCTTTTCATTATACTATGGGGGTGCAGAAAGACCTGCATTTGGAACGGGTTTTTTAGTCAGAAGGAGGATCCTATCCGCTATCCGAGATATTAAGTTTGTTAGTGATAGGATATCATACATAATTCTAAAGGGTAAACGACATGATTTTATAATTGTAAATGTACATGCCCCCACAGAAGATAAAGATGACAAGATCAAGGATGAGTTCTATGAAGAATTAGAATGCTTATTTGATAGCCTTTCACGATATCATATGAAAATTGTCTTAGGAGATTTTAATGCAAAAGTGGGGCGGGAAGATATATTCAAACCAACAATAGGCAAATTCAGTCTTCATGAAGATAGTAACGACAACGGGGTTAGATTAGTCACATTTGCCACATCAAAGAATCTCATTGTTAAGAGCACAACATTTCAGCATAAGGATATTCATAAATACACCTGGACGTCCCCAGATGGAGAAACTCGGAACCAGATAGATCATGTATTAGTGGATAAACGCTGGCACAGTAGCATCATTGATGTTAGATCAGTTAGAGGGACAGACTGCAATTCAGATCATCATCTGGTCAGGGTGAAAATCAGACAACGGCTATCGCTTATGAGAGGAACAAACGCTAAAGATGATTCTGTAAAATATGAATTAAAAAAACTTGAAAAATGATGAAATGCGGCAAGAATACCAAATCAAAATTGCTAATAGATTTGAAGTACTGGAATCTTCAGATGACAATGTGGCAAACGAAGAAGAAACTGATATAAATAAAGAATGGGAGGCTATAAGAGATACTATTAAATTGTCAGCATCAGAAAGCATTGGTTGTTTAAAAAAGAGGCAAAACAAGAAATGGTTTGATGAGGAATGTGCCGACATTGTAAAGAAAAGAAAGCTAGCAAAAATGAAATGGTTACACGAGCCAAATGAGGTAAATTTAGAGCAATTGGGTAGTGTTAGACGGGAAACCACCAAGTTACTAAAGAGTAAAAAGAGGGAATATTTGAGAGAGAGAGATTAATGATCTTGAAATGAATGCAAAAAATAGGAACATTAGAGAATTATATCAGGGAATTAGTATAGAGAAGAAAGGGTTTCAGGCTAGAAGAACAAACATAATTCGGAATGAAAATGGGGATATGATTGCAGATTCCAAGAGTATATTAAATAGATGGAAAAGTTATTTTAATCAGCTATTAAATGTACATACAGAACAGGACATTGAGGAGGATAAGTTACAGACAGCAGAAATGCTAGTCGCAGAGCCAAGTGCATTAGAGGTTGAAATGGCAATTGAAAAATTGAAGATGTATAAAGCATCAGGTTCAGATGAGATCCCAGCAGAACTGATAAAATCAGGGGGAGAAAAATTGATGGACAAGATACGCTGTTTGCTTAGTATGATTTGGGAAAAAGAAGCTCTTCCAGATGAATGGAAGGAATCAATTATCGTACCAATTTATAAGAAAGGAGATAAAACTGATTGCAACAACTATAGGGGCATCTCATTACTTTCAACTTCGTACAAAATTCTAACAAATATATTAGTAAGCAGACTTACTCCCTATATTGATGACATTCTAGGAGATCATCAATGTGCATTTAGAAGAAACAGGTCTACAACAGATCAGATTTTTAGTATAAGACAGATTTTAGAAAAGAAATGGGAATATAATGGTACTGTACATCAACTATATGTAGACTTCAAAAAAGCATATGATTCAATTAAGAGGGAGAAGTTATATAGTATCCTGCTGGAGTTCGGAATTCCTAAAAAGTTAGTTAGACTTATACGAATGTGTCTAAATGGCTCAACGAGTAGGGTGCGTGTAGGCAAACAGTTTTCAGACACTTTTGAAATCCAGAATGGGTTGAAGCAAGGAGATGCACTATCTCCTCTACTATTTAATTTTGTACTAGAGCATGCCATTAAATCTTTAGAGAATGAGGAAGGCTTACAACTCAATGGTATTAATAAGCTGTTAGTTTATGCTGATGATGTAGTACTACTGGCCGATAGCGAGGAGATACTAAAGGCCAACACGCACACACTATTGAGTAACACTAAGAAATTAGGACTGGAAGTAAATATCAGTAAAACTAAATATATGGTCACACGTAGAAATACATTATATAATGGAAATGGACAGCTAATGACAAATGAGGGAATTTTGAGGAATTGGCTGAATTCAAATACCTAGGAACAATAATCACAAATAGGAATGAGATGCACAAAGAAATTAAACATAGGCTCAATTCTGGAAATGCATGCTATTATGCATTGCAGAGACTTTTGATGTCCCAACTCCTTTCAAAAAACGTTAAGCTGAAAATATATAAAACTATTATTCTACCAGTTATATTATATGGGTGCGAAACATGGACTCTTACTTTAAGGGAGGAAAGGAGATTACGAGTATTTGAGAATAAAGTTCTTAGGAAAATTTTTGGACCAAAGAGAGATGAACAGACAGGTGAATGGAGAAGACTACATAACAATGAACTACATGGTCTTTACAGGAAGCCAGATATAATAAGAACAGTTAAGTCCCGTAGACTGCGATGGGCAGGACATGTTGCACGTATGGGGAATGAAAGACGTGCATGGAAACTTCTTGTAGGAAAGCCAGAAGGAAAACGCCCAGTTGGTAGACCAAGAATGAGGTGGGAGAACAACATTAACTATGATTTGAGGGAAGTAGATTATACAGGGAATGATTGGAAAGCATTAGCTCAGGATAGGGATGTATGGAGAGCTTATGTCCGTGCGGCCATGAACCTACGGGTTCGATAGTGCCAGTGAGTAAGTAAGTAACAGTATAATAAACGCACAACTAATGGCAAATGAGGACATTTTTGAAGAAGTGGCTGAATTCAATATCTAACTAACTAACTCACTGGCTCCATGAATCCCGTAGGTTCATGGTAGCGCGGACATAAGCTCTCCATACATCTGTATCCTCAGCTAATATTTTCCAATCATTCCCTGTATAATCTACTTCCTTCAAATCATAGTTAATGTTATTCTCCCACCTCATTCTTGGTCTACCGACTGGCCGTATTCCCTCTGGTTTTCCTACAACAAGCTTCCATGCAAGTCTTTCACTCCCCATTCGTGCCACATGTCCTGCCCATCGCCGTCTACGAGACTTAACTGTTCTTATTATTCTGGCTTCCTATAAAGACCATGTAGTTCACTGTTGTGTATGTATTCTCCATTCACCTGTCTGTTCATCTCTCTTCGGTCCAAAAATTTCCTAAGAACTTTATTCTCAAGTACACGTAATTTCCTTTCATCGCTTAAAGTAAGAGTCCATGTTTCGCATCCATAAAATATAACTGGTAGAATAACAGTTTTGTATATTTGCAGTTTAATGTTTTTTGAAAGGAGTCCCTGTAATGAATAATAGTAAGCATTTCCATATGCTTAATTTCTTTGTGCATCTCGTTCCTATTTGTGATTATTGTTCCTAGGTATTTTAATTCAGCCACTTCTTCATAATTTCCTTCATTTGTCATTAGCTGTTCATTTCCATAATATAACACATTTCTATGTGAGAACATATAGGCTATGTAGTTTTATTGATGTTTACTTCAAGTCTCAATTTCTTAGTGTTACTCGATAGAGTGTGTTTGTTGGCCCTTAGTATCTCCTCGTTATCGCTCCATAATACTATATCATCAGCATAAACCAACAGCCTAGACATACCATTGAATTTTAGTCCATCTTCATTGTCCAAAGATTTGATGGATTGCTCTAATACAAAATTGAATAGTAGAGGAGATAGTGTGTCTCGTTGCTTTAACCCATTATGAATTTCAGAAGTATCCGAAAATTGTTTGCCTACACGCACCCTACTGTTTGTTCCATTTAGTCACATTCGTATAAGTCCAACAATTTTTTTAGGAATTCAAGTATCTAGGAACAATTTTTAGGAATTCAAGTATCTAGGAACAAATAATTAGAAAAAATGCTGCTATTAATTTCTATTCTTAAATATTTGAATTTCATGATCTGTTCTATAATTTACTGTATGAAATGTAATACAGTTAGCAAATGCGATAATTGGTTCCTAACTATAGGTTGGTGTAAAATATTGTATAATGAAGTGTAAGTTACATTTACATCTCGTCTCGTTTTATAACTAATTAGCTAGTAACGAATTTCATTGCAAGTTACAGAATTTACAGCGTTATGATACTTGAATATTGTGAAAAGCTAAATTATGAGTCCCTGTTTTAATATCACATACACCTCGATTGCATTAGCGACTTATTACAGAGTATAGCTATATTATTATTTGTAATGTAGTGCATGTAACAAATTTGTTAGCTCGCTTAAAGTGAAAATCTAACACTTTGACTATTGACTTTTATCGTGCTGTTTGGTTACAACTTTGATAATATATTTTCAAATAATGATTTTAGGGAAAATGTGTTACATTGAAATTTCTGAAATCAGTAAAGAACATTCTACACACTTCATGGGGTGACAAGCCTAGAAGGCCCTGGCCTACCCACTGATTGCTGGCTTATATATAACTGTATAATGCCTAAACTAGTGACTCGAACGTTTCATTTCTTGATGATGATGATGATGATAATAATAATAATAATAATAATAATAATAATAATAATATTTTTTATTTAGGAATATTCCACAGTACAGTGCTTCTCCTTCAACCCAAAGTGATTTGTCGCCAGAGGTTCCTGTCTAAAGCATCTTCTTCCATCATATATCTAGCTTCCATATTTCTCTTCACTCCATCTATCCATCCATCCATCCATCCATCGTTTTCTAGTCCTGCCTCTTCCACTAATTGCATTAGCTTTCTAATTAAGGATCTTGTTTGATATTCTCACTTCTTCGATTCTTATGAGGTGTGCATACCATTTCAAACATTTTTCTTCTATTTTTCCTAATATGTTTTTATCAACTTGCGTAATTTCCCTTATTGTGCTGTTTCTGACCTTATCTGTTCTTCAAATTCTTGTCGATCGCCTCTAAAATTCCATTTCTACTGCTAACAGCTTGTACGTACACCCTTCCACAAAAAAATGACTCATCTCTTGAACGCACATTTCTTCTAAGTCATACTCGGCACAGCGCTGGGTTCAAACTAGGAAACTAGTCATAATTGTGCAGCCCTGAGCTACTGTGTTATGTGGCATGAACTGAAGACTCTTCTACGTGTCCCGATAACTCAGCGTTAAAGTACGCTGTCACTGTTTCTGTTAATGAAGATCGCAGGTTCGCGTCTTCAATTATGCAGTTTTTTCGTGATATTTTTGTATTAAAACGTTTTATGAATTAAATACATTTTATTTCGACATTTGAATTAATCTATACTTTTAAAGTTCATAACTTTTTTATACGGCTTGTGGAATGAGATTCATGTGCAGAACAGCGGGTTACACCAGATGGGATCGGAAAAGGAACACCGATATCTTAAAAGAATTGAAGACTACGCCAATTTTGGAATATATTAAACAGTACCAACTAAATTGGAAACACCATCTTGAAAGAATGAGTTCAAATCGGATCCCCAAAGCTGTTTATAATTATATACCAAGAGGAAGAAGATCACTGGGCCGTCCTATGAAACGCTGGAGGGAAAATTTTCTATAGGATCGTAACAGGCCTTGGCCTGATACTTGGAAGGAAGGAAGAAGAAGAAGAACTTTTTTATACCGTTGAGGTTATAACAATGTTTAATTATATATTTTTACACGTTTTATATTAGCTTGACCTGTATCTGTCTATGTAACGAACCTGTATCTATGCAACGGAATCTTTGAACACAATTTTCATCCCCTTAAAAACATTGGATCGACTTGAAACTTTGTACCCATTACAATACAATAATTTCATTTTTTTATAAAATCCTGGTCAGAATCATCGGAAAATCAAAAAAATAAAAACCTGTATAATAGGTTTCTGACTTATCGACTTTTAGTCAATCGTTGTAAGAGTTCAGTTAGTAGAGCTGTGGGCTGTAGTGGTATATAATTTCAGCAATCAATAGGTCCTGGTTCCAATACGGGCCGGAGTTTTTTAGAAAAGTATTAAGCAATTAAATTTTCATGAGATTCCGGTTTACGACAATCAATTAAACTAAAATTTAAAAAAATACAATAGTTTAAACAACTAAAACAACACGCTTTATTAGAAAACCAAACTAAAAAATAAAACATAAATAATAGTTTAAAATACTAAAACACTCGCTTTATTAGAAAACCGAATAAAAAAATAAAATAAATAAATTTATTTCCAACACGCTTGGGGAAAAAATTAAAGTGGTCAACAAAAAAATCATCTCTAACGCATCTAGAATAAAACTAGACTTATCTACAAAAGAAATTACCATCAAAATCGTTGGGTGCTTTTTATGGTTTTTACGTTTTCTTCTTAGAGACTTTACTTTTACCAATATCTGTTTATTATCAAATATAAGTGTTAATTGATATAGAGCACCCCATGCTTTTGATATTAAAATTATTTTTTGTAGATAACTCTACTTTTATTCTAGATGTGTTGGAGATTATTTTTTTGTTGACCACTTTAATTTTATCCCAAGCGTTTTGGAAAATAAAATGATTTTTCATTTTTTTAGTTCGGTTTTCTAATAAAGCGTGTTGTTTTAGTTTGTTTAAACTATTATTTATTTTTATCTTGTATACTACCGTCTTCCTCAACTATCTAAAATTCCTAAAAAGTTAGTTGGACTTATACGAATGTGACTAAATGGAACAAACAGTAGGGTGCGTGTAGGCAAACAGTTTTCGGATACTTCTGAAATTCATAATGGGTTAAAGCAACGAGACACACTATCTCCTCTACTATTCAATTTTGTATTAGAGCATTCCACCAAATCTTTGGACAATGAAGATGGACTAAAATTCAATGGTATGTCTAGTCTGTTGGTTTATGCTGATGATATAGTATTATTGAGCGATAACGAGGAGATACTAAGGACCAACAAACACACTCTATCGAGTAACACTAAGAAATTGAGACTTGAAGTAAACATGAATAAAACTACATATATGTTCTCACATAGAAATGTGTTATATTATGGAATGAACAGCTAATGACAATAAAGGAAATTATGAAGAAGTGGCTGTATTAAAATACCTAGGAACAATAATCACAAATAGGAACGAAATGCACAAAGAAATTAAGCATATGGAAATGCTTACTATTATTCATTACAGGGACTCCTTTCAAAAAACATTAAACTGCAAATATACAAAACTGTTATTCTACCAGTTATATTTTATGCATGCGAAACATGGACTCTTACTTTAAGCGATGAAAGGAAATTACGTGTACTTGAGAATAAAGTTCTTAGGAAAATTTTTGGACCGAAGAGAGATGAACAGACAGGTGAATGGAGAATACTTACACAACAGTGAACTACATGGTCTTTATAGGAAGCCAGATACAATAAGAACAGTTAAGTCTCGTAGACGGCGATGGGCAGGACAGTGGCACGAATGGGGAGTGAAAGACTTGCATGGAATCTTGTTGTAGGAAAACCAGAGGGAATACGGCCAGTGGTAGACCAAGAATGAGGTGGGAGAATAACATTAACTATGATTTGAAGGAAGTAGATTATACAGGGAATGATTGGAAAATATTAGCTGAGGATACAGATGTATGGAGAGCTTATGTCCGCGCTACCATGAACCTACGGGATTCATGGAGCCAGTGAGTTAGTTAGTTAGATATTTGAATTCAGCCACTTCTTCAAAATGTCCTCATTTGCCATTAGTTGTGCGTTTATTATACTGTTATTAATGCTAATTTTACACCTCGTATGGTCTTTCCCGTTTAATGCCATTACTTTCGATTTACTTTCAGAGATTGTTATATTAACTTTCTGTGTTACATAGAATAGAATAAAAGCTACTATATTATTATTTATAACATTTTATGCTACATAGCACAACAAAGAAGAACGCTACAATGCCTTCTTTCTGAATCAAACTATGGTAACCATTTTAATGTTATGTAAATGTGTGAATATAGAGATTAATTATAATGTGTATCGTCAAAAGGTTATTGAAATATTTATTCGGCAGGCGAGATCCTCCCCCGGCGTCCAGTGAGGCGGAAAGCCCATATGATCTCGATGAAGAGGACAGTGGGCCAATGAAGGCCAATACAAAGAAGGTCTATCCCATGCCTTGGAAAGGGGATGAGTTCCGCCGACCAAGAGGACTGAATGCTTTCCAAATGTATCAAATATACGTCAG